>JAUZNK010078766.1:0-13386 GCA_035046665.1 Euphysa ruthae | reverse complement strand
AACATGAACTTTGGAAACATCATTAAATTCAAGCAATTAGTTAAAAGATTAATCAACTCATAAAATGCTTTAAATTACAACTTAACTCCCTCATGCGCATGTCATAATTAGTTGGATAATAATTTGTAATTATATTAATAAATTGCAATTATATTATGTAAATATATTATATTCTAAGGAATATGCACTTACTTATATTTTTATATAAAAGAGCTTAGATTCATTTGTAGGACAGTTGATCTTAGATTGGAATAGATCTATATTAAATTAAACCTTAGTTATCTTTTAACTTAACCTATTAATGAGAAACATGACAATGTCTAGGTGTTTTGCTGTAGATCCTTGAATTTAGGTAAATTTCAAATGTAGTAAAATCAAAATTTTGACACTTTCCTTTAACTTACTACAGATATTATAAGTGTTATCCTTAGAATCTTCATCAAAAATCTAATGAAAATTATTAATTTCATTCCCAGAATGAAATTTTTGTTCCGGTGATTAGTTTAATGAAGGAAATCACGTGATTTCCTTCATTAAACTAATCACCGGAACAAAAACAAGTGATCACTTGCTAAAAACAATGCTAGGAAGTTCATCACTGTCCATAGTTTAGTGCTTAGTACTAGTAAGTAATAGTGTTTTATTTTCTTCAACAGCTACAATTTCATAGTTTAAAAAATAACTAATATACATGCAAGTACTATAAATAAAATAAATAATGACTGAAATAGACAGAGTCACTCAACAGGATTCTGGTCAAAGAAGTGAAACCTAAACTAAAATGATTTTATTGATTAGATCCAGGATGTTACACAGACAGAATTCAACAATGATTACACAGAAAAAAGATAAGAAAATAATCGGAAAATTTAATTAAAAAAAAAAATACAAATTTAGAAAATATTTTTTTTTTAAGACCAGATTTTTGAATTGGTACTTTTTCAGATGGAGAAAAGAAGGCACGAGAGTATGAAGTTTATGCTTGTTAAATTCATGGGAATTGATGAAAAACATATTTTGCTGCAGGAAGCCTAACAGCCCAAGAGCATGAAGCATAACCAGCTGATAGTCTGACATAAGTGATTCACTATGTGGCTAAAACCAATTTTTAAATTTAATTAATTTTATTTTATATTTGTATAATTAATTGAATTTAACAGGGTAGAAAAACAGCTTTAAGGACCAATCATTTTGGTCTTAAGAAGATGTTATATAAAATATCTCTTGGGAATATAAATATAAACAAAATAGAAACAAAATAAATAAAAGTTTAGCTGTAATTTATTGAAATCTGGTCATGAAAAACAAATTAGAATTAATTAGAATCAACTTTTAGAAAAGCATGTAGGACATAATCCAAGTAAAAAACAAACTAGTTCTTTGAGAATAGTTTGCATATGGCAGAATTTCATACATCTTTTAGCTCTTTGTCCCTGAGCTGAAATTAAACTGGTTGAATCGAAAACATGTTTTACAGGAACCCTGCAAAAGTCACTTCTTCTTGGCCGAGAATCTTGGTTTTCGAAGAAAACATCTAATGTTATGGAAACATTACCATTCGTTGTCGTATATACAAGTGTAATGATTTCAGACTTTGATGTCATAAATCCAATTTCTTCGAAGTGACTTTGTTGAATTGAAAATTTGTTGAAAAAATGTTATGACCTATTTCCTGGCACCGATATTGTAGTTCATGCCGCTGATCAAGTTGAAGTTGCTCAACATGATCATTGATGTATTCCACCGAAACGCAAAAGAAGGTAAATGATAGAAACATTATCTTTTATGCAGAGTTGAAATTACTTGACCAGAAGTCATCTGCAAACTTGCATGGGCAAACAAACTGATAATCCTTTTAGACTTTACTGAAAATTATAGCTTTTTTGCACAAGATGCTTTCCAAGGCTATCGTTGAAACAATAGCCAAGCAACATTTCATCCTATTGTTGTCTACTACTAAGAAAGTGGATCCGTGGCACAGTAGCCTAAGGAGCTGAACTACAGAGACTGCAGTGAAAAGGTATGTGGTTTGAGTGCACTTGATGACTGCGTTTACTGTGAAACTATCATTTGAGCCAACAAATTATAACAGAATTTAGATGGTGTACGGAGTATGTGTCCCAAATTTGTAATATATGTATCTATATAGAAAAAAGAAAAAAAAAGTGGTATCATTTGTTCAAAAAGCTATTGCTTTATCTCAGAATATCTGAATCATGACACCAATCTTCATTAATATGTTGAAAGGGCCAATCTCAAAAACTCGTTTTTGGGAAATCAAGAAATTTTCAAAATAATTTTCATTAAACCTCACTAAGTAAATACAAGATAAAGAAATAAAAGAAGACCATATTTAAGATTTTTAAAACCACATCTCAGTCAAATCTTTTAAGTAGTTTCACTGATTTATTTATTTATTGTTTGAATCATCACTATTGCTTGAGAAATCAGATTGAGCAACGTCATCTTCTAATTATCATTTCAATAAAATACTTTCAGCGCAACGCTAAGCTATCAGATTTATAACTTTTCAACCTTTTAGATCTGATACATCTCAATCCTTTAAAGAACTTAAAATTCCCACTCTGTTATATCTTGTTAAAACTGTAAATGTTATGCTTATTTTTGATTCTTTAAATAACAATCTTTCTTCTACTAGTTCAGATTTTTTTACAGAAACCCGATTTAATCATAAATATAGAACTCAGTACTATAATAAAGGTAAACAAAACTTTCCATTTTAATACCAAAATACTCAAAAGCATTGTAAGTATTCAGTTATTTATCAATGCATCAGTGAGTGGAATAAATTTCTTGTCTCATTAAATACTGAAACAAACACGAACTTCACGCTCGCGTGCCTTCTTTTCTTCATCTGAAACGATACAAATTCAAAAAACTGATTTTAAAAATTATTCTGTAGAATTTTGTTTTAATTTTTCTATTTTCATATCTGTTGTGTGTAACTATTGTTGAATTCTAAACATCCTGGGTCTAATCAATAAAATCAGTTTAGTTTAGGTGTCACCCTTTGGTCAGGATTCTGTTGAGTAACTCCGTATACTTCAGTAGTTACTTATTTTATTTGTAGTACTTGTTTGTATGTCATTTATTTTTAAAATATGAAATTGAAGTTATAGAAAATAAATTAATGATGATTAAATGATAAATTTTGATGACCTTTCGTTACACCGCGTGTCGCCAACACAGCATGTAATGTATCATATTTTACACAGTTCAAATTATGTAAGAAGAAATCTAAAAGAAATTGTTGTATCTTGTAATCTTATATAAAGTTGTGCGCCCGAATTATTATGTATTTTTAAATATTTTAACCTATGTATTTTTTAAAGTTTTATCTAGAACTGCCTACTACAAGAAGTACGAAACATACTATGATTAATTGATGGAGAATATTGCGAACTCAAAACTATTTCATTTACTTTGTACTTAATATTGAGGGATTTTAATATTAAAAATGTAGTTTTTACTTTGTTTCTTTCTCAAAAATGCACAATGCTTGATACAAGTCGTACAAAAATTTTATTAACTAATTCTTCGAATTACCACTTGATTTAAAGGTATCAGCTATTTTTTCCCATTCATTTTCATTAAAGCTGTCAGGTTTCTTACAGCTCAGTTTCTTTCGTCTAAACTCAAGTTTAGATAAAACTGAACAATAAACTAAGTTGCTTGTCTGGAGAAATTTTGAGAATATGTTAATTGGTGACAAAACTTCGGCTAACAAAAGTAACGTTAAGATAATATCATGACTTAAAAGAAGATCCTGAACACCTTTCGCCTCTTTTTTTCTTGGAGTATATTGTTTCTAATGCGTCAATTATAGACTCGTAGCGAGATATAATTCGAGATTTAGATTTTCCATGTGTAAGTTATTGGGTTGTTACAATTTTCATTGGGGCTTATTTGTTTAACATTTGTGCTTCCTCGAATATAGCCTGTTTGACGCTACTGAACTTAAATGTTTTCCATAGTGAAATGAGAAATTTATCAAGCTCAGCTAGTTTAGAATTCATAGGTGTCAAATTAACAAGACAGAGAGTTAAGCGATGATTTCTGCAGTTGATATAAACCGAGTGGGGCGATACGTGACGTATTAAGCGTTGAATTCCTTTGTTTTCTCCACTCATGGCGTTAGTGCCATCCAAACCTGAAAACCATATCATGGACTTGTCAAGTCCTTTTTCCTCGAGTAGAGTCATGATAGTTTCGTGAAGATCTATTGATTTTTTAGATGCAGCAAGTTTTACTATACCCAAAAAATGTTCAACCGATTGCTTTTTGAATGGATCTACAAACTTGGTGAAAACTGACACTTGGGATCTATTAGCTTCGTCGTTAGATTCATCAGCGAGAATCGTAAAATTGAAAGCAAGTTTCAGTTTCCATACTAAGTCATCCTCCACGTGATCGAAAATTGTCTTAAACTGTTTAACACTGGCTGTGCCACAATAAGTGGTATTTTTGATGCATTGTTTATGTATTGCAGGATATCATCATTACCAATTTCAGCAATGAACTTTACAAATTCCTCATAATTTTGCTTTACGGCCCAATTTTTCTGGACAAAAAGTACACCAATTTGAGAAATTTCTTTATTATTCCATGATTTTTTTTTTCTCAGATGCTGTTTTGTCAGCAACACCTTTTTCAAGTTGATGATAAACTCTCCCTTTAGATAAAATAGTTTTAACATCGAATTTTTGCTTTAATGCATCTTTGTATTTAGAACCAGCTACATGCTCAGAAAAAAAGGCCCCTGGGTGAGAGTCATGTTTTCGTCCCGTTGGTTTCCAAAAATCATCTCCCGTTGACGAGTAGTTTTTGCAAACTTTGCAAATCCATCCTCCTTTAAAAGCACTATAATATTCTCAAGAGTAAAGTTTTTCCCATTTCTTGGTAAAGGTTTTTTTTATAGTTTTAGTGACATTTTTTGAGAGAGAGACATCCTTTTGTAATTTATGGTCATTGCAATCAGATTCAGATTGGATTGTATCTGCAAAAAAGTTGTGAAATATATTAGATTGTCTAAGAATATTTATTTTGTTTAAGATAGAATATATTCGGGATAGAGTTTAAACGCAGGAAAACAATGGAAAATTGCCTCCCAAAGAAGTCTTGTTCCTTACCCACCGCATCCTAATCTAAATTGCAAAAACATATAGCCAGAAGGTAATTTTAAAAAAACATTTATCTTAATACGAATTACAAGTATTAAATTTTCTAAATTTGTTTTTATTTCAAGTACTTCTTTACAGTTTACATAAACTATCTCTTTGATGGAAAAATATATTTATATAAGAAATATTGATGTGCGAAATAAAAAGAACTTACTTTATAATGATTATTTGTTTAAAAAATCATCCCAAAACAAAAATGTATCACTAAATCAATAACACTTAAAATCAAAACTTTATAAAGAACCTTGCTTCATATAACAACTTGAATAATATTTCCTAACAAAACTATATCTTCTTTTTCGAATGTTTCTGTTTGATGCTAATGTACAGGGTAATAGCATGCAACACCTCGATCGATTCAATCAACGTTGACTGCGTTGTTTGCAAATTCATAATCATAAATTCTGCATGCACGTGGTCGGCAATTTTTTGCTTAAATTTGAATATTCTTTTTCTTTTTTTCAAATCTGTAAATGAAATAAAGCTTGTAATCATTTCAATGAAGGAACTAACTGTCGTTCACCAATATTTATTTGTTTATTTAACAATCAAATTTAAAAAAATTGGATTGGATAATTCAACATAAAAACAACAGCTACATTGGAGAGCGACTTGTTTTGATTCGTTATAATAAACTTGTGTAAAAGACCTAGGTGATCGAGAGTAAATTGTAAAATGGCAGAACTATCAAAGGAATGTAAATCATTTAAGCAGCTCTTAGGTTCAAAAAAGGCCATTAAAGCGAAAATATAAATTGCTGGACCTAATTCCCAAACTTAATTGAGAAATTATTTTTTCAGCAATAGAAATTATTAGACTAGATATTTTCTATGCAGCTTCAGATGGAACCATTGCATTGGTGATTCCTGTTGCTTTGAAAACTACTTGACACACGCATACATCACCTGAAAGAAAATAGTTTCAAATTAAAGGCATTTTAATAATTTGAGTAACTTTTAGAATAATAACTGCAGGAAATTTTTTTTAAGTAGTAGGTTCCCAAATATTAATATGTTACAGAATTTAGAAATAGCAATAGTTGTTGAACAGTTAAAAGAATTCCTAGAAGTTTAATTGGAAAAACACAACTTGAACTATGTTCAAATCCCAGCTGGGTCTTCACTGTAAGATTGTTTATGCATTATTTTTGTATATTAATAGCCTATCAGTGAAATAATCACCTAAAAAGAATTTAGAGAAAAGAAAAATAGCATGCGTTTTATTTATTTTTTTACGTCAGACTGCATGCAAATATAGTAGCTGTTTTTCACTAAGGATTCCCTATATTTTTTTAATTTATTTATAACGATATAGCTTTAACTTTACATTTATTAAATTTGATTATTAAATATCAAACTAATTTTCAGATTTTTTTTTTTTTTTTTTTTGATATTTGCTGGAAAAAGACAGAAATGCTGTATTGTAACGCATTCTCTGTTTTTACGATTCTTTGACAAGTGTTTCCAAGATAATCCAAGCCAAAGCAAGTTCCCTTTCCCACATAGTTTATAAAGTATTCCATCTTAATTAAAAGTTCTTTTTCATTACGTACAAGTCTAATTTAAAATAGCAATAATAAGGAATATCATGAATGTTGGGTAATAAAATTAGTTACTTTTTTTATTACGGCAGGTGGATTTGTTATATTACGTTGTTTTAAATGTTTTCTCAAGTGTCTTTTGATTGTTAGAATCAAAATTTTTTTTATTTTTATACTTAACCTAGCTCTATGGCTTTACACCTGTTTCACTTTAATATTATATTTTTACTTTATAATGTAACATTACAAATTGAGCATATTTTTATAAAACTGCATAGCTTTTCCACACTCAGTTATGGTGTTACACTAGAATCTATTTTATTTACACAAATACAATAGAATTGTTTATGACTTCAAAATTAGAGACATTTTATTTAGAAATAATATTGTATTAAATATTTCTATTTTTTTTTTTTTTTTTTTTTTTTCTCATATAATACAAACGCTTACTTTAGCATCATTAAATTTTTCTAAATTATTATGTCTCGTAACTAATGTGACCTTGTTGGACCAAACATTCATAAACACAGAGTCAAAACTAGTTTTGTTGTAATATAAGCTTTTGCAGCAATAAATTTTAATAAAATTACTATTTTTGCTTATTATTTTTATACTTAAATTTTGCATGAAATTATACAGTGTTGATTTTTTGAAAAGAATTCTGATTTCTCAGTAATGAACTTGAATTTGATCTAATATAATATTAGACCTTAAAACATGATTTGAAATTTTGATTGTAGCCACACAATGTTGGCGATGATGAAATATGCAAAAATGGGAAAAAAAAACAGTTCTTGAATGAATGGTAGTTTTTATTAATTTAACTAAAAGTTAGCTTAAGTTTATATCTTAAAGAGGTATTTTTCTAAACTATTTTACCATAATTTTGAAAGCTTTGGGTAAATAAAGAAAAGAATTTGATCTAACTTTTCAGGAAGCTTCTTTCAAAATGTTGTGACATTTTTCTGAACCACTAGCATGTTTTAGTCTTGCTTGCTGATTTTTTTTGTTAAAATGAGGGATTAACATCAAGAGTTTCTAGCTGCTGGGCTACTTTTGCTGTTTTTTTAAAATTACTTTATTTCTAAATTACTGTCTTGTTGGGGAACTTCTTGAGATCTCACAACAATTGAGTTACTTTTTTTTTAAGTTCGCAGCAATTTGTTTGAATAAAATGTGCAATTTCCATCACTGCTGTATCAAAGAACTGGAATTCAAGATTTTTCAATACTATAATACGCCATTTTGACTAACCTTACAATAATTCTCAGGTGGTTTATTCTAGTTCCTAATATGTTTGGTTATTTAAAGCAATATCTCAATACTTAATTTTTTTTAAATTTAAAGAAAGATTTCCAAATAGGAGGTATAAGAAATTAAAGAAATATCGTGTGTAATTTTTTGCTTGCTTTTTAAATTGTGTTAGTGAATTTTTAAATTTCAATATCTCTTCTATAATATGTTGCCCTGGTTTTATTTTTTTATTGCAAGGCCTGTACTAATTTTTTCTAACTGCAACCCTTTCTCTTGTGGAGTCCATTAGCCGCTAAAGTGCTTATTTCACTTTATAGTTTTTAGATGGAAATGCTGTGTGTTTTGACTTATTCTTTCCTTTATTTCTTTTTTTTTTCACACCAAGATTTCCATAAACTTTAATTCCCTTTCATGTAGCAAAAATAGAGAACTAAAAATTTGTATATTTTTATTATTTTATTATCTAGATTCTTATCTGTAGTCAAACGCTGCTTCTTACTACATCAAAAATTTGGTTTAGTCAAAGATTTCAATTCCATATTGTAATTTATTTACTCTTATGTTTAACATGTTCATACTATTGACATACATGGTATATAATTTTTTTTGATATATTTACTTAGATGTTTTCCATGTGGTTTGCTTTCTTTGAAGTGGTCCAATTAGAAAATTCTGTCCATGTACAAGATGGTCATTGAGATTTTTTTTGGAATAGTAATAATGATGAGCAATTTATTATTTAAAGATGCATTTTTTTTAAATATTAAAAAAAAAAATTTTTATCCAAATTTTTAATTTACTGGGTCTGGATGTTGCTACATTTTCTTTTGCTCTAAACATAGGATTTAGTGATTTTAAGAATAAATTCTGAATCTTGGTGTTTATAAGTTCTTTAAGATTTAAAATCATATTCAGTGTGCAGGTGAGGAATTATCAGTTTTGTTATTAAATAGATAAATGAATTTTTGCTTAAGGATAAATAACAACAACTGTTTTTAAAAAAATATAAAAACCTTTTTTAAGGAAATTAATGTTCTAAAGCGTAATCAGATAATAGCACTCCTGGAAAATATAAGAGTATAAGTATGTAGTAGACATAAGTATATACCCTTACAAACTAAAATTAATTTAAGTTTGATTGTATAATTTAATCTGCAATGTGTTTCCTGGTTTTTTAAAGAAAATTTTTCTTTTTTTTTTTTAATAAAAAAGTTTTTTCAGTACCAATGCTATAGGAATTTATATCAAACTGTGCATGTTTAAATTTTTGCAGATTTTCTTGTCTTTAGATGCTCATTTATCGTATTGGTGATTTTTTCTGGCTACAGAAAAATGATACATTTTTCAAATTGATCCTTTATATTCAAGTTTATTTTAAAATACATTTGCACCATTGCGATTTCTTTTTTTTAGCTGGAAAAACTCGTATATTTTGGACCATTGGAATTTAGCTTTTAACTCTCTTCATATTCCCTGAAAAGTCTATATATACTAGTGAGTAGCATTGCACAATTTTGTTCAATGAATGGTTTTTATTCATTAAAAAAGCGTATTTGATAGTGTAACTTTAATTTAACATAGCTGACCTATGAAATAAAAGCTATTTTCATAAATTGTTGCCGTCATTATTTTTGATTCCTAATTTCTATATGGTTTTGAATCTCTGCCGTGCTGTTCACATAATCTTTATTTTGAAATATAAAAAAAGAAGGACACCAAAGTAATCAGGAAGAGACTTCTCTAGTTGTATTTTATATATGCTATTCACCAAGGTTAACTATTTTAGAATTTGATTAATTTTGACAGGAAAAGGTACACTAGAAATTTAGGTCATCAAAGCTGAAATTTTACTGGGCTACCAAATAACAAAAAGTGTATCTGAAATCAAAAATAGGAACAATTTTGCTATTTCTTACCAAAAGATTGCCCTGTGATGGAATGGTTTGATAAATATAAACACCGAAACATTTTGTTTGTCTTTGTCTTTTCTTGTTGAGTTTCATTTTTATCTTTGAAATTTTATTGAAATCAATCCATTTGTTTTTTTGTTTTTTTTTTGTTATTTAAGTTATATGTTAGTGCTTTTGCATTTTTACCATTTTAAAACTTTGTTGAGCCCGGTAACCAGGACCCGAAAAAAATTTTATTGTTCTTATTTTTTTTTTTTTTTTTTTTTGTATGGAGGTAAGGAAATGACTATGGGGGCATCTTTTACCTCATATAGCTGCCTATCAAAAGTTCTTGTTACCCGTGCCCAGTCCTTGAAATGTATCAACCCTTTTTACATATTTTGTTGGAAAAAAATGAAATGTTGTCGATGTGAAATGTTTCATTTTCATTGAGAAAAGAGATTATTTTATGAACATTTCTCTTTTGGGAGAGACATTTGTTTATTTATCTTTTATGATAGTTGTTCATCTGTAAATTTTTATGATTAATAGTTTCAATTGAAATCTAAAGGAAGTTATTAATTTGTTATGAACTAAAACAACAAAAGCATCTTACAGTATGGTTTGAAAATTAGCTTTTTGAAAATTGAAGCTTTGG
This sequence comes from Euphysa ruthae, assembly GCA_035046665.1. NCBI lineage: Eukaryota > Metazoa > Cnidaria > Hydrozoa > Anthoathecata > Corymorphidae > Euphysa > Euphysa ruthae. The sequence continues at coordinate 2,844 of JAUZNK010078766.1, read as the reverse complement.
TTTACAGTTTGATTAGAGGTTTGTAATTCCTCCTTAAATCTCTAAGCTATGAAAACCATTTAAAAAGAAGTTAGCTGGCAGGGCATCAAAAAAAAAAGGGAATTTACTTACCCAAATTTTACAAAAATTTTGAAGTTAAAAAAAAGATTTCATAAAAATGGACTGCTTGTAGCTTATTTTTAAATTTTTAAAGTGTATGTTAATGTTTAATTTAGTAACTAACAATGCTGTGTATATTCTATCTATGTCCCACTTGATTAATCTGTCAAACAAAACATCAACTCCTTCACAATAAACAGAAATTAATGTTATAGGGTTGTGTTTTTACTTCATTTTAAAGACACTGTTTTAGGTTTGGAGCAATGCTTTAGCAAGTAATTTTCTTTGATTGTTTTTATACAACAATTATATGGGCATATATATGACATTATTCAAACACTGCAAATTATCAGTGTCAATTATTAGTTGTAGTTTTCAACATAACATTAAATTTAGAAGTAAACAAAATTTAATTCAGCAACAAATCACAACATATTACAGTTGAACACTGTATTTAAAAAATATAGCTATACAACTCTGTATTCTAACAAAAATTGATATTACTTTCAGTAAAAGATAGATTTTGAAAAACTTTCTTAAAAATTCAATGCGTGTAAGTATAGGAGGTTGATTTTTTTTTACTTACTGTTTTCAAAGGAAACTTTGGGACTACAAAGGGAAGGGGTGGCTTTTCTGAAGTCTTGTATTAAGCTATGACAATATCATCAAAATAAGCAAAGTTTTGCTTGGCAAAGATAATTTTATATCTTAGTCTACTATGTTTCACTTTATGTTTCGTTTACCACTAACAATTTCAGAATAAAATTTTAGAATGTAGTAAAAATATGAAATAATCCAGGCAAGGTTTTTTTGTGAAATATTGCCAACATGAAGTTTTGCTAAGCAATCAATTGTTTATTTGAAGTTTTAGAAATGGTTTAAAAGCCTCTCACTATTTTTTCCTAGTGGTTTTAGTTTGTAAAGAAACTAATAAAATAGATTTTCCATGTGAAATTCAAACATTGCTATAGATCTATTTTATAAGTAACTTAATCCATAACATTTTCACAATGTATTTTTATTGTGGATTATATTATAATAAATAGATTTCAAACCATAACTTATCAAATGATAAGTTTAGTAGGTTTCCATGTAAAAGGTTTGATTTTTGCTTTAGTGCTGTGTTATTTATATTATTTGTTATGTGGTACAATATCTTAATGATATGAAGACTGTCACTTTCAGGTTTAATGCTCTAGTGAATTGCTTGTATATTTTCTTTATGGTTAATCATGGTTAATCAAAATTAAAATTTGTTATTTATGAATTGTTAAAACTTATGGTATTTCTTCAATTGAACTCACTAATTACCTATTATAAATTTTCTTTTTCAATTTTAGAGGCCATTTAATACCTCACTGTACATTATAGGTTAGTTATAGGATTTTATTTATTTTAGCTAATAAGCAAGTTTTAATGTGACAAAAAATTAAAATGGCTTCAATAAGAAGTTCGTCATCAAGTTTTTATGATCAGATTACAAGCCATGATTTATTTGACTCTTTTATGAATGTAGCTTTGTCTGCAGAAAAGCAAATTGACGTCACTTCAAATGTATCAAGTGAGTACAGCTCTGTTAATGAGTGCATTAAAACAGACTCATATGAATCATCTCCTAAGACAAATCATTTGCCACTGATTGTGAAATTACATAGAGAAAATATATATGAAAGTTGCGATGATGATGTTAAAGAAAGAATTATAAATAAAAATAATGAAAATCTTGACTATGCTGTAGTTGTTAAACCTTCTAAAATTGGTGTAACCAAAACTACTGATTCATCTCAGGATATTGCTACAGACTCAAATGATAGCACTTTATTTGAAGCGAAAAAAACAATAACAGCTGATACTAACACAGATATAATAAATTATTTACCCCCTTGTAATAAAAATGACTATTCAGAACTGTATGCAAAACCGGATAAGTCTAAAAGTTCTGATAAATCACATCCAAAAAATACCAATAAAATACTGATCTCCAACTTTGATACTGTTTCTAACGAAATTAGTACATTATCAATTAATAAGACTCACTATTCACCAGCTGTAAGTAAGAATTCTGAAAATAATTACGACATTGTTGGTAGTATTGTAACGGATACCAAACCTAATGTTTTGAATTATGAAAGTATTGACACGTATAGTTTGCCACAGCAGCCTAAAGAGAGCCCTGTTGCAATGATTTCTCCAATGGTGACCCCTGACCATGTGTTCAAAGCAGAAGAAGTAGCATTCAATTCTGTTATGCGTTCTAATAGTGCTAATGGAAAACAAATGTATAACGTGTGCTTAGACACAATCGAAAAGAGATCTTCTCTTGAGTTTGAGAAAACGAAATCTACTCCTGCAAAAGATAAAAAAAACTTCTTTGGATTTAGAGCAAACAAGCCAGATGAAAGTCGAAAGTGAGCTGCTTTTATTATTTAGTTTTATTTTATTTCACTTTCACCTTGGATTTTTTTAGATTTGTTTTATATGGAAAGAGGTTTTTTCTTAAAAAGGGCTTGTTCACCAACGAATAATTCTCATTTATATCTGGTAATTTTTTATTTATTGCTTTGAAAATAGTGATTGAAATTGAATATACATTTGTATGGCAAATGCCATATTATGATTTTTAGATTTTCCAAATAAACATAGTTCCAATAAATAAACAATATCCAAAGACCAATAATTTAAGGAAAAAATACATACATACATACATACATACATACATACATACATACATACATACATACATAC
>JAUZNK010078744.1:0-13390 GCA_035046665.1 Euphysa ruthae | reverse complement strand
TATAAAAGTCCAATCATTTCTTGTTATTTTGGTATAATTTATTTTAAGATTACATCATTCCTTTAGATGTTAAGCCTTTAAGTACATAGACATATATTATCACCTATATATAAACGATTCGTCTTTTTTTACAGAAATCGTGCAGCCTTTATATAGGCGACCCGCACCGGAAGAGTGAAGTATCACAAAGGGTTCAATTTTTTTTTTTTTTTCAAATATGCTATTCTTTTTAGTAAATAAAAGTAAATTGTTCAGAAAAAAGACTCAAAATATTTTTTACCCCTTTTTTAAACCTTTTTAGTATTTTGCTTTAAATTCACCACAAATTTTATGTTATAGTACCTTTAAACATGTTTATATATTAAGAATAGATTTTTACCAGCTTATCTCTAATGCAATAAAAGAAACTGATTTTGTTCGGCATATTAAAGGAAATCGAAATTTGCTACCAAGAGATATTTTCTTTAAAAAATAAAGGGGAGGTTTGTTCCAAGAGCTCAAACTATGATACCTTAAACGACCATCTCTTTTGGTCACTGGTTTTTTAATTTTTTTTTTTTTTTGAATTTTAAAATTTTTGTGGAAAACAGAATTTTTTTTTTTTGCAAATTTTGCATGAAGTCAGAGGTCCATAGAAGCTCTCTTTTGATCATCACCTGCTGAAAAATCTCAAGTTTTGGCATTGGGCCAGAACTTGATTAATTTTATGACTAAAAGCAAAGATGATTTTATTTCAAAATTCAAACATCAAGATAATGAAAGATGCATCTTTCAGTTAAGTTTTTTTTTTAGTGGCCTTGTTTTGGCTAGATTTGGGATTGAAAATCATGTCTTTTTCGAGTGGTTTGAGATGATTTTTCTTTTCAAATTTTATATGGAGAGTTCATTTTGATAATTTCCACCTGTTAAAATGTTTCGTTAACTGACCTTGGCCATAAATGAGTCAAATTTAAATTTTCTGTAGTCATTGTTTATTTCTTTGGGTTTATCTTTTGTTCTGTGAAATTATACACAGTTGTAAACTTTAAACTTTTATATTTTAATCTTTATCTCTTCATAGCAAATAGGCTCTAGAATTTATTAGGTTTAACAAAACCCAAACTGATATTTTCTGTTGCATTCGTCAGACCACTATATGCATAATTTTTATGAGCATAGGTCAGATGAGTCAAATGACCCCAAACACATTTCTGTTTTTATTTTTGTTCTCATAATTAATTAATTAATTAATTTCCATCTCGTTTGTTATCTCTTAATAAGGGTCTCCCATCATGGTTATATAAATTAAAAATATGCCAGATTTTTGTGAAAATTCATATTTTTGCTAAAGAAAGCTTTAGTCATAATTTTCATGTTTTTCTTGAGATCCATACATTTGTAATGTCTAATTATTTAGATTAGTGAGGTAAAGAATCAGGCAGTAATAGATTTCTCAAAAAATTTTTTTTAGTCTGACTTTGAGGTAAGCTTGGCAAAAAGTTGTGTGGATATTATGTTGACATAATTGGCATCTTTAAGTTTCTCTAACTGTTTTGATTAGAATAATATCAAGATGTTTGTTTTTGTGGTGATTTGCATCAGTTGTCTGGTGCAAGGAATTAGGCGTAGACTTCTCTTTTTCTTATACAAGTACACTGTCAACGAATCTCTTTCAAACATCAGGTGGGTGTAAAGCAGCGAAAATTGCAAATGATTTTTAGGAATCGCATAGAAATTTCAGCAATAAAACAATGAAATATATATATTTAAAACATTAACACTGGTCTACTTAAAAAAGATGCAGTAGAATCCATCCATTTCTAAATGACCCAAAAACTCATTTTACTCAAAACTTTTTAACTAAAAGCATTGGTGATGAACTCTATTATAACATCAAATCTTCTCTTTTATGGTCTTCCTAAAATTTACATACCTGTCCAATATGCCAAATTATATGTTATGCTAGAACAGATTTTTAGAACTTAATGAATTGTGTAGCAAATATATATATATTTTTTTTTACAAGATAATTATCTACTTAATAATCAAAAAACTCATGAATGTTCTCACTACATATGAAATATTGAAATCGAAAACGACAAATGTCTAATCTTATGACAATGTCATTTCAAATTATACAGAATGTTCCAATTAATCACAGTTGTTATCAAAAATTTTCTTGAAAATGACACTTTAAATGCTTATACCTCCAGAAGGCCTCCTTAAAAAGAACAACATTTTATATTGTATTCTTTGTAAAGATTTCTCTTCCAAATATGTTGGTAAGTCTAAACGTAAAACTATTAATCAAACCAGAGAACTTCTGCTTGCTATAAAAATTGCGAATCAAAACAATTAAATCTGTTAATATTGCTGAAAAAACCACCATTTTTTGACTTTGGTATCAAATCTATATTAGACATCGAAGCAAGCCAAATTTCACACAAAACCAAAAAAGATCATTCAATTGTTCTATGAACCTAATCATATCAACAATGGTAAATTTGATTGACCATTGATTCTGACCATATCATCAATGTTATACTGAATTGTTCAATGAATCTAATCATATCATCAATGGTATATTCAATTGTTCAATGAACCTAATCATATACTCAATAGTGTATTTTACAGTCTTGCCAAATTTTGGCATTATTTATGAAAATAACTTTCCCCTACAGTCAGCATCTCAAATAAGTAAACCGCCGCTCTTCATTGCATTTATAACTGATTCCTATTAATTCCTGCTATCGTATTTTTGTTTTCGATCATACCAAATCTGTAGAAGATTTTCTTAAAATTTAATTATAATTTGCATGTAAACTGGAGCAGGTTTTTTCTTCAAATCATAACTTGAATAGGTAATTTTTAACACACTGTATGTTTATAAATTATTATAATTTATATAATGGCTGAGTTGACAAACCTAACTATATATTCTAATTTTATCAATTGATTAGACCCTTCCACTAAACATTCAAGCATATAAAGTCTAAATCTTAGATTGAAGGCAGATTTTTCTTGAAGTTTTTGCTACAAATGGTCTTTATAATATGCTTATAATTTATAATGTTAATGATGACCATATTGATGATTAATGGTGATTGTTGATGGTGATGTTTGATGATGATGATTGAAGTTGAATTGTTTTCGATGACTGTAATTAATTAGTGATGACAATGAAAATGACGATGAGGAATGAAGATGAATGATGATTGGTGATTGATAGATAATTAACAGCTTAATAGGCTGTCTGGTAAAGTAGATTTTTCCATTGGTATAAGTGGGTGCCGTAAGTTAATATAAGAAGTTTTTTATGGAATATAATGTACTGGATATGAAATATTCCCAGATGTCAAGATCTGAGTAATTTTGTTCTAAATTTAGAGTTTTTTGACAAAGTTATTTTAACCTATTTTTGATTTTTTTTTCATATTTGTTTTCAGTTTATGCTATGGCAAAAATATTGTGCAAAGAATATGCAAGTACAAAAGGACCTGGAACTAGCGCTAGACCAGGAGAGCATCAGTTCTTTCTTCGTCTGGGTCCAATAGTTAATAAAAAACTTGAAAAAACAACTCATGAAAATGGGTTTATGTAAGTGAAATTTTTATAGCTATCTTTTTAAATACAAGGTCAGCAAGACTTATTTTGGAATCAACCGGCAGGCTGATAAACATCAAACATCAAATTATCAAACTCTTTTCTCAACTGATCAAAGAAGATATATTGATATGACAGAAAATATTTTCCTTATATTTCTACAAAAATTGCCATTTTATATGTGCAAATGTCAGGAAGTTAGGGCAATAATAGCCCAGCGGACTGGAAGAATTATTCAAATATTTCTTAGACCAGTTTCCCAACATGGTGGCTTAAATAGCATCTTTTCCTGACAAGTAACACAAATTGTATAGTTTTTTTGTGCAAATCTGGAAATAATGGTCAAACTTTCTCACTAGTTCGGAAGAAATATTTCATTCTGACAAGATACATATCCTTAACCCCTTAACTGCGATTGACATATAATTCTGGCTTTTAATACTGTAACTATGTGTGTGACTTGATGTATATTTCTGTATTTCAGAACTTTCAATGTGTGTGACTGGCATTTATTTCCATATTTCTGATGTGATAAACAAAAGGCAATATATGTTTCACTCTAGGCTGGTGATTTTAGTTATTTCATGTGGTAGTGGTTTACAGAAGTTTGGTCCTCATGGTATACTCTGATTGTTTTAGAATAAAGCTTGGTTAATCATGTGAATGGCTTCTGCTAAGAAATTTTGTCCAAAAGTCTTCCGTTGAAGAAATATTTGATTATATGGGAGAGCAGTGATGATTTATCAGATTTTAGTTCTGAGAATGATTTTCTGATGAAGAGATTCAACCTGTTGCTGATATACCATTAGCAATAGACATTCCAAACAATGAGCCTAATTGGGTTAATATAGAAGGATATAAAACAAATTCAATAGGGTCCAAAGGGAATCCAGGACCTCATTTAAGTTTGCTACCTGATAGTAGTCCCCTTACTTTATTTGAAGCTTTCGTAAATGATGAACTTGTTGATGTTATTGTTAAACAAACTAATCTTTTTGCAACACAGTTTTGTGAAACATATGAACTCAAAGATCTAAAGTTAAGAAAGGGACACCAGTAACTAGAATTGAGATCAGATTGACCATAGCCTTCATTTTATACAGTGGAATATTTTGGAATCCAACATATACAATGCATTTTTCGACTGACCAGCTGTTCGAAACACCAGTAATATCAAAACTAATGTCGTATGACAGGTTTATTCTTATTGATAAGTTTCTCCATTTCATTCACAACAATGATATGCCAGAACATTTCAGTACAAAAGCAAAGATTGAACTACTTAGTACACAAGTTCAAAACGCTCTGTGTACCACAACAAAACATCGCAATAGAAGATTCATTGCTGCTTTGGAAAGGTCGCTTAAGCTGGAAGAAATACATTTCAAATAAACGTTTAAGATTTGGAATTAAATCATTTGCATTGCCTGAATCAGATACTGGATGAGTTTGGAATTGCTTTATAGGAAAACAAAGGATTTTAAATTTTTTTGACTTTTTTTGTGTGCCTTTCTATGAAAAAAGTTCTTCCCAGGAGATAAAAAGTATTTTGTTTAAAATTTTTTGATTTTCGAGAAGGGGTCTTCAAAAACCACGCTGCTGAAATTATGAATAACTTTGTAATTTATTGTAACTTTACAATATTTTGCATGAGCTTGTTATATCAAATTACTAGTCATGTAGTACTTTGAGTGCAAACTTAAATTTTAGGGAAGCACCTAAAGCACTACAAAAACCACATGGCTAAGACCCCAAAAACCACATGAGATATTTGAATTTATTAAAATCTAATTTTTTTGCATGAAAAATCAAGTTTTAGAGTAGATTTGCAGCAGTTGGAGCTAGCTATTTGATGAAAAAAATGTTGTATTGAGCTATTTTATATGCTTTTCCATAGAATTCAATTTTTATTCTGTTATTAATGAATACTTTTTCATAAATTTTTATTTGTTTAGTAGTTATAATTGATAGAAAGATAAACATGAGTCCCATCAGGAAAAATTTCAAAGTGCATGGTTCACGCTTTAATTATGATGTGTTACAGTTCTTACAATTAAAAAACAATAGAAATGTTTCTATCTCCACCTGACACAACTGGTGTGATAAAGCTTTTGGACCAACTAAAAAAAAAACGTCCATCAATGTATCGTGGTATAAAGACAACATGTTTACTGGTTTTAATTCATTAAATAAAGAAGCTTTTATGATGATTTAAGGAAGTATTTAGTCAAAGCTACAAGACGTGTGGGAGTAACTTCATCGTAAAAAATGTCAATGACATGCAACAGGACAAATTTGTACGTGCTACTACATGCATTGATACTTCTGATAGTATTCAACCAAGTACATCAACTCCTGGTAGGTATACTCCTGAATCTCCTGATAAAAGGAAAAACTCAGCTCAGTATTGGGAAGCAAAAAATGAGCATTCACAGGAATTGATTCAAGAGCTGAGCAAAAAGAGTATCCAACTTGAAGAAATCCCTGGATTATTGATCATACAGAAAGTCAAACCAAAGATATCTAAAGTTACTGCTCGGGTTACAAAGGTCTTCGAGATGATGAAGCTAGTTCAAGATAAAAAAGATCAAGAACTAAAGGATAAGGAAGAAAGAAAAAGTGACAAAGAGAAACAAAAAGGAACCTTTTTACGGTGCAAAAATGAATGCAACTGTAGGCAAAGTGTGTATGATGTCTTAAAACTACAGAAGTGCTCGTCTTGCTACAAAGTCATCTTTTAAAGTTTCTGGGAAGAAGCCAATTATTTTCTTAGCTTCTGTGGTAAGCAAAAATTCAAGATGAAAGTGATGAAGATGAAAGCAGTATCAACGAGGATGATGAAGATGATGAGGATGAATTCCTTGATAAGGATGACTTAACAAAAACAAAAATGATATCAACATGGAAAAGTCAGATTCCACCGATTGAAGGAGCATGTTGTTCTATGCAGTAAAGAAATGTCGTCAGACACTGCTAATTGGAAAGATTTGCAAAAGATTCCTTACAGATTAAAATTGTCCCGTAGATCTTTTAAAATTGAGATTCTTAAAGCCAAAATTTGATTCAAGGAACGTTTTAGAGGAAACACCAGTACATTTTACCTGACATTTCTAATGTCAATCACAGATATTATTGCTGTTCAATTAGTTGTGGAATTGGTCATTCCACAAGGATCTATCCAATTCAAAGTAAGCAGTTACGAGGATATACAAAAACACTTTAATTTTGTCTTAAGCATAAAAGGAGACGGTATCCTTTTAACATTGGTTTATAACTATTTTTGAGCATTTCTCATTGATTGTTAATAGAAAATAGAAGTTTACACTGTAAAATTTAGTTTTTGTTTCTTTGATAGATTTTTTTCAAAATGGGACCCCTAAAACCACACCAGAAACCAACATTGGTTTAGCCTGAATTATTTTAGCAATTATCTTTTCCATTGATTTTATTTTTATTTTCTACAGAAGTTTGACAAACATTTATACAAAAACCTTTACTTTTGCAATTTAAATGTATATTTCAAGTTTTTATGGACTAACAAAAAGTCAAAAAAATTCTTTGTTAAAATTTCTAGTGTTTCAGTAAAATCGTTAAATTTAGGTTTCGCCGGCTATTTTTATTAGCCTTCTTTAGAAAAACTATATGGTCAAAGAATAAAATGCATCCTGTTAAGGGGTTAAAATTTTGTGCAAATTTCTCTTGTTTTATCTCTAAATCAAACAGCAATTTACATTAGCTCACTATAGTTGTACAAACTCCCTAATAAAACTGAGCAAATGTTTTCACACTGTAACACAATTTTATTCAAATGTGTAGAAATAGCAGCGTTATAACTTATCTGTTAAAAATAACCAGGGAGCTGTTCTAAAACATGGTATCTCAAATTTTGTGTTGAATCGTAATAAGAGCTTTTGACCCATATTTTTGCTACCTCTTACTGAAATATTTTGGAAGCTAAATTCGATTGAATACACTGGTCTTGTCTTCTGAACTTTAACTTTAGGCAGTATTGTCTTTTTTCTTTAATATTATACACTTGTTGTGTTTACATTTTTTTGGTAAATTATAGTTTAAAAACATGTTAAGAGTTAAATATTTATTCTGATAACGTTTCGGGAGACAACCTGCTCCATTCTTCAGCATGACATATTTTAAAATTATTATTTACCTGTTAAAAGGACAAAGGATATTGTTATTAAATTGTTAATAAATCAAAAAATATCTATAGTTAATTTTATAGCTCGGTTTGATTTTTGATTTTTTTTTTTCAATTTACTTGATAGATACCACCAAAAAGTTCCTACAGAGCTACCTGAGCTTGAAACTACACAGCTTGGTATGGCCAGTCCATTTGAATATGTAATACCATCAATGAGTCCTCGCTGGAAACCGGAAACACTGGCCGCTTTTGTTACAGAAGAAAAGAAACCTCAGGTAAATTTCATATATTTGGAACCTATAAAAAATTCTAAGGGACTTGAAGCTCTTGAATCCTAAATTGAAAAGGAAACCTTGAAATAACTTACATTCAATCCTCATTCCTCACCATTGTTTTTTTTTTCTTTTCCATTCTCCTTTTTTTCATACACAAATAAAAGCAAACACCCATTCATGGAATGTAACATTCTTTTCATTAAATTTGCTTCAAGCTTCGTAACGTTTTTAAAAATGTTTAATGTTTGACATTAAACAGATGAGTTTAAAAAGTTTTCATTTTAAATTTTTGTTGCGCTAAATTAAATATTAATCTGCATTTCAAATTTGTTTTTTTCTCATGGAAACAGTATACTAACAATCGATTTTATCTACCTTCCAATGCAATTTCTTTGTGTTTATATAATGGATTTGTGTATGCTTTAATGTATTTCCTACAGGCGATAACTTGGTTGGATATAAAATTCACATTTGTTTAACTCTTCTGCCCTTACGTACAACTGTAACATGTTTTTCCAAAACTTTATCGGACCTATGGTCCAGGTCTCTAAATAAGCTTAAATTTAATCCAAAATTATGATTTAAAAATATTTTTCAAGAAATTTTTTTTTTAAATAATTCGTCTCCTGCAAGGCTAGACTGGAAGCTAAAGTCAGTGATTTACGGTACCGAAGTGATACATATACGCTGAGTGGGTGATACCTGGATTTGAACCCATGATCTTGTTGTTTTAAGTTTTTTTTTTTTTTTTTTTTTTTTTTTTTTTAGCAAATTATTTTCTGTTATTATTGATGATAATTTGAGAATACTAAACTTTTCTGAAATTTTATGAAGACCAGTCTATTAAAAGGGTCAAATTTGGTGTGTTAAAGAAATTTTTTTCACAAGAGACTGTAATTTTGATTCTGTTTCAGTTTTGTATGATGACATAATGTATGAAAATATCACGTTTGATATATTTATCAAGATGGATGCTCTGACAATTTTTTTGAGCCTATAGCCCAGACCAAAAACCAAACTAAAAACAGATAAAATTTAGTCTAATCAAGAGGAATTTTGCAAACTGATTGTTGGATGGAAATTTAGATCATTAAGACTATTGATTAGACAAATTAGAAAGAACATTACATTCAAAATTATTTTTAAATTATTAAGATTTTACTTAAATATAGCATAACATTTCAAATATTTAAAAAACTTTTTCATAGAATTTGCCTGATTAGTTCGCGTATCCCTGTTATTTATGATGTAAATATTTGAAACAAATGCTTTAATCAGCAAAAGTGTAAAAAGTCTCGTCTTAAATTTGTAACTGTTGTTTTGGGTTAATAATTGTGATCTACAATCATGTGCAAAATATTATATGTTTTATACGCCATTAGGACACCTTATTAATGCGAAAAAGAAAATACAACAAACAGTTAAAAATATTGATAGACAGCCGTTGATATATTCAACTTTTGGTTTATCTTTTGGTTAGTTGGCCTGTAGACTTAGAACTCAGAAATTAAAAAAAAAAAAAAAATCTCTGCTGTTTCTAATAAGGGATGAAAGTGACTAGTCCATACTCATTTGGGTTTGTTATCATTATTGTGGTTTTGATCTAGTAAATCACTTTACAACATGCGTCAAATGTGAATTTGTGCTAAAATTTGATAAAATTTTCATATAATATGCACATGACTGTAGTAAAATCGCTCCTTATTACCTGAAAATTAGTTGTACAAATGAACCCGGAATGTCCTGAAGTTATTCATTCGTGTGTTTTTTCGTATGTCCTCTTTTTCTCATACTTTGTTTGGTTGTTTGAAATATATGAATGTTATATATTTTTTCTTTGTTCAGTTATTTGAGTTTTTTCATCTATGTAAAAAGCGATGATTAGTTCAGATTTTTGAAGAGTTGATTCACAATATTGAAGGATATATTGAGGAGCCTCCAAAGATGTCCTGGTATAAGTTTTGGTTAAAAAGTATTTTAACTATTTTCTTCTCAGAAACACAAGTTTTTCAGTTTTGTAATAAGCATATGAAAAATAATTAGGTGTAGCTTCAGAATGTCAATGACTAATTATCAATAATTTTTCTGCACAACTGTGTATACTTTATCTCAAACTTTGTATTATTCAGCTGTCAACATTTTGCTGTCAAAAATAAACCAATTTAGAAATTACACTCAAATTATAGTAAAACATATTTTTTTTTTGTTTGCATTGAGAATGTCAATGTTACAATGACATGATTTGAAAGGTATCTCATATATTTACAGCGCGCTGAAAGGTTTTCCTGGGAGAAAGAATAGAGTTGAAGGAGACGTTACTGCAGTTTGTTACAGGTTTTTATATCCCTCGATTTCTGGATTCTTGTTATTTGTGAGATTTATGAATTCTATACTATTGTCTGCTTTGTCCAAGATCAAAATTCAGTCTTTTACCTCATATTGCATATGTGAAATTTCTGTGCTGATATTTTTAGAACCAGTTACTCTTCTCTAATTTGTAAAACTGGTTAGTTGTCTTCAATCTCCAGTCTGGCATTATAATATGTGGTCTCATAGCAAAAGTGTCAACCCTGCAATCCATTGCTATTACTTCATAATAAAATGTTGTTAAATGGATACCAAGCTCTCCAGCCTGTGGGTAGTTTGGGGATGTAAACAATGTATAATTTGCCTATGATAATAGAGCACACATTTTAGTTTCAGTTTCACATGTTTGTTTTTCCCGGCAAATTATCATCTATTCCTGTTTATTTTTCGCCTCTTTAAAGTTTTGAAACATATAATTTTATATAAGGAAAAGTTCACTCTTCAAAATGGGTCGGTTAAGCCTAAATATTTAGTTTAATTAATTGTAATTAGTTTTAATTAGTTGTAAACAATTTTCTTAATTTCAGTCTTAAGCATGCAAGATTTCTTATTCTGTCTCAAAAGGAGTTTTTGGAAAATGCAAAAAAATTTTTAAATGTCTTTTTTTTTATCACATCGGTTTTATAAATCAACACTTTTTTGGTGCCGTTTGTTTACAGAATAAAAAAAAACTAAATAGTATCATTGTTGTCAATGTTATATGTTATCACTTAGACAAATAAGATTAAACCAAACTAGTGCGTTTAGTGAATTCTGAAGATACTGATTTTCCTAAATACATCTGTTGTATCAGAATTTATTTTAAGTTAATTAGAATTAGTTCTTAAGAGTTTTTGTGATGACCAATATTTTTTATGCATATGCATGCAGGGCGTTGGCCAGGAAATTTAGCCAGTGTTTAAGGTTTGAATGTTGTTACAAGCACCTGCTTTTTTTTCATCACTTTGATTTTGGCATGTATATTTAGCTTATTTAAAACCCACAACAAAATAATTTTTTTTAACTTGATTTCATAACACTATGATTTTCATCTTGGTAAGATGGTGGTTTGAAACCCATTTTTTCTGCACTGTGTAAATCATACTTCTGAGACATGAGTAGTAATTTTAAATAAAGGTATATGTAATGGAAAGAAAAACAACAGAACTACAATAAAATTTGAATAAACCTGCGAGTGAGAGCTAATCATACTTCTGAGAAATGAGTAGTAATTTTAAATAAAAGTATAGGCGATGGAAAGAAAAACAATAGAACAACAATAAAATTTTAAAAACCTGTGGACGAGAGCTAATGTATAATGTTTATTTACTTACCTACACTCTTAAGTGTTTAAAACCTACTTAGAAGATCAAATGAAATAAATTAAAAACATCATATGGCGTGGAAATTTAAGTTAGTCTCTCAAACATATCTATATAAGATTATTATAAGATATTAGTTTAATCTTTTTTAAAATTAAGTCATTTTCAATTTTAAAAATCTCACATTTGCTATCATAACATTAGATTTTAAATTATAATAATAATATCATCTCACTTAGCAAAAATATTACATTTTAAGTCACGTGCTTTTTGAGAATCAAATGTTTAAATAAATTTTATATATGATTATCAAGTAGAGAGATTGGTTGTTAAGACTTTGCTTTCTGACACCAATGTGTGAGAGTTCGATATTATATAAAAATAAAAAAAGTGAATATATTTAGTTATTGTGATTTTAACAGGACTGGTATTTCTTAAATTATTAACAATTTGGTTAAATTGAAGTAAACTTAGTAGTCATGATAATTTTTTTATACAAGATAGAAATTCAGTGGATTTTACTGTTATCAATGTGGCTCCTGTTTTGGGCAGTGGCTCAATTTAAAGCTCCCATTTGCGGTATTTTTTTTTTGCAATCAAGAATTTTTTCAATCAAAAATTTTTTTTTCGCTCTCGAGTTGATTTGAACCCAAGACATTTTCCTTTACAATGCACTGCCATATTGTTGGAAAATGTGCTACCGCTAGGCCACACTGCTACAATAGCTGCTAAGAAACAAAGTAGTTCATAGACAAAAATTTTTTATTGATTTTGCAGTAAACGATCGATCATATTGGTTCCGTATAATACGGTAAACTACAAAACATAAATTATAACTTAAAAAATAATGTATGTACGATGTCATACTACGCAAAGAACTTGTATGAACAAACAAATGAACGAGTGTTTTACTTTGTGTTGCTACATATATTATATCCAATATATGAGTAAAAAACCAAATAAATAGTAAATAATTAGTATTTTCTATTTAATTTTTTTTTTCGCTTCTAATTGGCAATTTTGACTCAATGGGAATATGGCGTTATACGTGGTGCCATCAGGCTGGCTAACATCCTGGCTTGGCTTTAGCACATTTTTTTTTTGTCTGACTACAATTTCTTACTAGTAGGTATTTAATTTCAAGGTGAGTCTTTTATTTAGTTTTTTGAATTTTTTTTATATAGTATGTATATATATATATATTTATTTTATATATATATATATTTATTTTATGGTATTTAAGTTATGTTTATATAAATTTTGTAATGATTATATATTATATTGATGATTTTAAGCTGTTATAGTTGGATCTAAATTTGAGTAGGCAAAAGGAATAGGCCAAGCAGTCTTCCTTAAAAAAGGATGCACATGCATTCAAGCACATAATTTGAGTAAACGCATTCGTGAAAAGCAATTATGTATTAATTTACAGTAAAATTTAAGATAACTGCAAATCATCTTTCCATTGCTAATTATAAGGAATGGATTTTGTTTCACTTTGAAAGTTACACAGCTCTTTCCTACATTGACTTTTATTTTTTCATTAACAATGTCTGAAACTTTTTTTTTTTCTTACTATCACTTTCGAAGTATGGTGAGAACATTATTTTTAATCTCTAAAACATGTTGGTTTATAAAATTTCTGAAAATCGTTAAAATTGGCATTGAAAGCACGCATATTTACTGATGTTTCCTAAATAATTTAA
>JAUZNK010078733.1:0-13391 GCA_035046665.1 Euphysa ruthae | reverse complement strand
CATTGATTATAACCACCCTCCTGAAATTTTAAAACAATAGATTGAACCAAAACTCATCCACAAGGAAAATATTTAAGGAATACAGACTTGGTTACAAGAAGGCTCTAACACAAAGCGGGTGAAACGATAAATCAATGATTTAATCTTTCCATTTCATAAGAATGTTTCGACTAACATTAAAAAGAATGAAATTAACGAAATTATTACGCTGAAACAAGTCACTTAATATTTCTGTCCTCTAAATTAAGATACAGGTGCACTAAAAATATAGGTCATAAAAATTACAACAACAAACTCACTGAATCGTATTCGATTCGATGTAAAAATTTTCTCGAAAAGTGAAAGTTCTATCTTTTATGTTTTATTGTTATTGTATTGTCTAATTAGCGTGCGATGGTGAGGGTGTCAAGGGTTGGATATGGGTTTGTGATTGCGGTTGTTTATAAACCTTCGATGTTTTCTGATTTAAATATTCTCCTCAAATTGACTAATAATAATTATTTAATTATTATCATATATTAATGAAATAATTAAAAAAGAAGAAAAAAATTTTATGACATAGTAGTATATTTTTCAAGTTCGTATAATTGAATGATGAGTGGTCAGAATAAAGTTCTTTAGATTTTTTGCGGCTTTATGAGCAGGAGTTTTGTAGATATATTAATTACATAATGTAGTATCGACGATACTCACTTTTTAGATATTCAATCTACCATCATCACCTTTTTTTTAGAGCGTTGGTCAAAGTTTGGACAATTTGGGCAAAATGAAGGAGAGTTACAGTACCCATGCTATGTGGCTACAGACATGAAAGGAAATATATTTGTTTCAGACATGAACAGTAATAGAATACACGTAAGAAATGGTTCCTTTCCGTATATTATAATTTATAGTTCGTAAAACATAAATCAAAAGTGAGCATTTTCAAAAATATTCGTGTTTTAGTCACAAAACGTTGATAAGTTATGTCTAATTGGAATGAATCAGTCAGTTCATTCGTTATGATATTTTTCGATTTTTTAAATTTTTTCAAAGAATTTGAGGAGCTTTAGGCGAGTTAAATATTTAAGAAAAACATAAAAAACGAAATGTTTTTCGATATGCTTGCGATAAGTAGTTTATCTTTAGGTATACACAATTTATTTTATTAAAAGTTTAAACCAGCCTTAAGAAGGGAATTTTTATTTTATTCACTTTGATTGTTTTTTTGTAAAAAGTAAAAAGGCACATCATAATTACTAATTTTCACATTAACCAATCAAATCACGCGTTTAAATTTTTAACTAATCAAAATTAACAACACCGACATTTTCTCTCCTCTCTGAAAAAATATCTGTTTTATTTCCTTCTCTCTTTTAGTAATTGACCAATCACATTTGAGATATTTACGCAACCTCGTGATAATAGAAATTATCTAAACTTTGATCATATATCATATTCATTATCTGCATTATCATGGAAATGTAAAAAACCTTAAAAGATAACATATATTTTCAGTAATGAACTAAATTATGAACTATATTTACTTTTGCTTAATAATGCAAACAAGGGCACGAAAATCATGCCTAAGGTTGGAATTGATTGTCAGTCTTTTTGGAATTAGATCCACGTCTCGCAACTCATACCACGTGTGGTGACGAATTTTTGGAGAAGAGCAATCTCGAACAACTGTGTTCGATTTGAGTCTCGCCTAACCAATTGTGGAAAGCAAAGATAACTCAATTGATTACGCACAATCTCAAAAGGGAACAATATATAAGAAGGTGTCATCTCTAGTGCGAGTTGTATAATATTTAAGATAAAACATCATTTTGAGATTAACCTCGAAGAATATATGCTCAACTCCTAGCGAGAATATCAACTTCAATCAACATATATCAATCTTCAGTTTCAATCAACTGACAATCAACATCAACCTCAAGCTTGTCTGATGAGACCACAGTGAGGTCGAAACAGACTGTCCGATGCTAGGTTCAAAGCTTATACTTTTTTTTTTTTTTTTTGGTAATATATTTTTTTATGTAAAAATCATGCTTTAACAATAAACAAATCGTACAATTATCTACAATATATGGCAAAAATAAAACAAAGTATAAAGTTAAAAAATATGTTATAATATTTACATAGGAAATCAAAGAACATGTAGAGTAAGGAACAGGTCCTTAAAAATTTTTTCATTGACCTCCTTGATTTGAAATTTGAATACTCTCGCTAATAGTTGAGCATATATGCTGTGAGGTTAATCAAACTGATGTTTTATTTTACATGTTCAAACTAGAGATGTCACCTTCTTATTTATCATTTATTTAAACTATTATTAATATTATTTGAAAACGATCAATCAAAAACTTATAATGTCGAGCTATCAATGAATATACTTGATTAAAACATGTTCTGAAATCATGATCCATTATAATTTCCAATCTAATTGGGTGAATATGCTACTTCGAAACGTGAATAAAATGAACGACTAATTTCGGTCATGCTTTAAAAATAAATCCAAGTCTATTATGTATACACGTCTATTGGTCAATTCAGATTAAAGTTTCTAAAAATTTGCTACGGTACTCCTTAGAGCGAGAATGGTCGACAAGATGCAAGATTCTCACATTAACGGCTAAAGTTTTGCTGCTAAAATTCGGGGTAAAATTTTAAAATTTTATGAAGGGATGTTTTTATCTGGAATATGACAAATATTTTATCAGACAACTTTCTCTTTTAAAATTGCACCTCATAAAAAATGTTGATATAAACTTTTTTGTATTAGATGTTCGATTCAAATGGGATTTTCATCAAAAGTGTTGGAACGAAAGGTAACAAAGAGGGAGAGTTCCTCCATCCTACAGGTATTGCAATAGATATTAAAGGTAGACTTATTGTTGCTGATAGAGATAATCATAGGATACAAGTCATCCAATACGGGGGAGTATTTCATTCTATGTTTGGATCAAAAGGTGACAATGAAGGAGATCTCAACGATACGCATGGATTATGCGTGTTATCAAATGGAAATGTAGCCGCAGCAGATCTTAAAAATAATCGTATTCAAATCTTTAGAGTTTTATAAATAATGAAGTTTGTCTTTAGGCCGCTAATATACAAGTAGAGGTAGTTGGGGTGGTACTTGATGCTAAAATATATTTTACACGAACTATATGAATAGTGAATAATTAATTCGATATTATATTTAAAAAATAATAATTATTGCTTTAAAGTCACGGTGCATGCTGTCTTTGGAAGATATTTAAAATTAAGGTTTACCAAAAATAAGGTATAGGAATACTGTATCTGTAATTCACCTCAGAAATCTCATTAGGCTTAAGATATTTGATACGCTATAAAACAATCCACATTTTTTGGAAATTTCCTGCACATTGCCACCCAAAAAACGCCACCTTTTCAGATAATAGAAAATCAAAACGTCAAATTATTCTGTTTTTAGCGTCTCCCTAACGAAACGGGATCGAGTGTTTAACGAATAATTACTCAAGCGAGTTACAACAATTCTACAGGTTTAGCAGGAAAACCACGTTTTCACTGCGGGTAAACAAATTTTTCGGCAGGTACAGAATTTATCGTATAAAAATGTTTTTCGACGTGGCATTTTGTAGTAAATAACAATTAGTTCGTAGCCGTTGTTTTTTGTCTCAATATTTTTGATAAAACCTAGTAATTAAAGCACATTCTTAAACCTTGCTATAAATCTGAACACATTCTTAAACCTTGCAATAAATCTGAACACATTCTTAAACCTTGCAATAAATCTGAACACATTCTTAAACTTTGCAATAAATCTGAACACATTCTTAAACTTTGCAATAAATCTGAACACATTCTTAAACTTTGCCGTAAATCTGAACACATTCTTAAACTTTGCAATAAATCTGAACACATTCTTAAACTTTGCAATAAATCTGAACACATTCGTAAACCTTGCAATAAACCTGAACACCCAAAACATTCATCAACAAAGGAAATATTCCATAACTTTTAATAAGAAGTCATAAATTTTAAAGCTGACGATTGTTTATTTATTATTTTTTTCATTTTCTTTCTTGAGAAAAGTTTTTTTTGTACTGACCTTAATTTTTACACTTGCACTTTTAAAAGTAGTTTTATTCTGCCCTCAAGTGTTACTTTATTTCAGTTACACAAAAATTACTCAGAAAAAATCTTTCGTTGTTTTTATTGGTTGGGCTATAGTTCTTCTTCTTATTATTTTTTTTTAACAGTTTTAAATTTCTTGGCTTTTTTTTGTATAATAAAACTTTTCAAGCTCGACATGTGGAAATTGACTTGAAAACGTTCTTCATTTTCATTTTGCGGTTGGAAATTTTGAAAAATATTTTGTTTCATAAATAAGCAGAAGAAAAACTTCGCCATCTTTTATTTGATGTTGCTCGTTTTGTTTACAAAAACTCCCGCAAAAAACTTCCAGACCGCGATTTTTTAAATGCATATGTTTCTCTTCACCGTAGAAATTATGAAAAAATGCGTATGTCCAGGATTTTTGCATAGACCCCTAGGAAAAAACCAAATTTTCGGAAATCCGGAAAATGTGTTTTAAATCGAGATATGCCGTCAAGGATATCTTCTCACTAATGGTTGTAACTTGTTGTCAAAAATTTCAGTATTAGACATTTTTCTTTACCAAATAGTTCCTGCTTTTTCGAATAACCTTTTGAATTGCATTTTTCTTCATTGCATGATGGTTTGATTTGGAAATATAGTTATTTGAAATTTGTTTGTAAGCACAGTGTAATGAGTGTTTATTACGTGTTCATGCATTCAGAAAATTTGGTAATTATCTCGAATTAAAGTATAAAATCTGTCAATATTTGATAATTATTTATGCTAATAAAAGAATAAAATGATCTTTCAAATTTCTATTGTCTCACTAGATGGGTTTATTTAAAAACAAAATTATCCAAAAATTTGAAAAAATATACAGCATGTCAAACATAATCTGACTTGGAATTATGACGTAAATTACAGATACATTAATTCTAAGGTATAATATAACTCAAAGTCATAAAAATTTAATTTTGCTAACATTTTATTGTATGTTATTTTGACTAGGACTTTATTCTTATAATTGATAAGCTATAGAATTAATATATTTATTACTTTTCATTTAGAAAATACCCATTCAATTATTTATTGTAAAATATTTATTAAAAATGTAATAAGTGTTAAATAGTGATAATTTAGATTAACTGTTATATAACCAATACATAATATATCTTTGAAAGCGTTGAGCTTCCACAAGTTTTAAATGTGTCACCTGAAACGTGCAGAAGTTCTTTTAATTCCACTAACATCTTTGCATAACATCAACGATCATAAGTAGAAAAATCTTTTGACTGTATTTGCTAACTGAATTGAGCCAAGTTTTGAAATAAGTTTTAAATTGAAAACAAATATTCATAATATGGCTAGATGTACACTATATAATTTGGATGAAGTGACAAAAATAATTATATTTGATACCTTAATTTCAGATGAACAGGGTGGACGACCTTTGGTTTTGTAGTATTTTCTCTTTTGAAGTTCGTCTAATATTTTTTAACAATGTTCATCAGAAACGTTTTGATGCGAAAAAGAAAATTTTCCAGCGTACTAAGTTTGCTAAGCGTGGCGTTTTGTCCTTTTGTAAACCAGGGTGGTAATGGTATAGGATTTCCATTATAAAGCAGCTGCACTTGAAGATCTTTATTACCCTTGATGGTCTGATTAATTGATGGAAAACTAGTTACTTAGTCAAAATCTAAGTTGTAAAATATCACAGAATCAGGATACATTGTACATTGGAACCCACTGGGACAATTTCTATCAGCAATGTCACAAAAACCATTAATATTATCCCTGCCATTAAAATCCTGTCACTGTTCTTCTTGGAAAGTTCTCAGTTCGCAATTCGGTGAAATATCGTTCATTTGTTGCTCCCGTTTTGTTCGGGAGCAGTGCGTAACCGCAGGGAATCGCTCTTCCATTTATTCTTGCGTGTGTCCTGTAAAATTGGATAATTACCTCAGGACAAACTTTGAACGTTAAATTGTTGTACCAATCCTCTGATTCAGCCAGAAGTCGAAGGACCTGGTCGTTAGCAAATATTAACATTCTATCATTATCTCCAATACCGCTATAAAACAAAAAAAAAAAAAATCTTTCTCCATTTTGAGTTTGACGAAATTCGACAGGAAGTTGCGGTATTGCTCCTCTAGTTATTGGATTATGTGGATGACTCATATCCCTTTTATTTTGGATATTTTCTTTCATGTGGTCCACCGTAGGTAATAACAGCAGCATGAGAGATATTTCTATGTTCGTTTGTAACTAAAACTTGCGGCGCTTCCTACGACAGTTCAGCGATTTCTTTCAACTGGGACTTTACCTGTGAAATTAATAAAAAATACATTAAATGTTTTTTAAATATGAAAACAATGGGGTCATCCCACTTGTTCTACAACCCATTTATTCGACAGCCTTGTTGTCAGAATTTTGTCGGAAAACTTCTCTTTCGAACATGTGGGAGCCCATTTGATCGACATCCCAGTCGTCTGACAAACCACTTGTTCGACATATAAATTTTTTCCCAGTTGCCCGAAATGAATGCCCAGTTGTCCGACATCGAATCATGTCCTCGATACCGCCTAATATTTTCTTTTGTTTCTTTACTAGCAGAATTCAAAATGCTATGAAATATAATTAATATAATTTAAAGAATTTCAAAATTGCTACTTTTACCAAAGTTTTATGTTTTAAATGCTGAAACACGACATGGTATTTCTCCATGGTTAAACATAAAAAACACGACATGGCATTTCTCCATGGTTTAACATAAAAAATACGACATGGCATTTCTCCATGGTTTAACATAAAAAACACGACATGGTATTTCTCCATGGTTTAACATAAAAAACACGACATGGCATTTCTCCATGGTTTAACATAAAAAACACGACATGGCATTTCTCCATGGTTTAACATAAAAAATACGACATGGCATTTCTCCATGGTCTAACATAAAAAATATCATTTAAAAATTGAAATATTTTATTTTCTCTCTATAAAATATTTTATTTATTTTTTAAATCTGTTTGAAGAGTTAATTAAATAAATGTAGTCAGCAGACTTTATAGATATTAAGTATACTACAGGCTACTTTTGTGAAAAATGAAATTTTAATTGACATCTCAATTCTTTGTAATAAAAACTATTTTACAAATATAGTTACAGGAAAGGCGGTGGAAGAGTGAGCGAAAGGTCTTGGGATAACTTCAAGAGAAATACCTTCCACAAAAAAGCATTGGGAAGCTCGCTTTTCGCGAAAGACATAGATATAAAGTCTTCATTCATCGAACACATCTTTCATGTCGTTTCGTCAAAAAATATTCCTCATCATTATGATTTGAAACGGTTGTTATGTGAATTTTTGCAGATTTCGCTCTCGTCAGCATTAAGCTACATAATGCAAATCTCACAAATATTTGTTATATCAAAAAAATGTTTAATTTTGTGAATGTTCTCGAGGCTAACCAAGTTCCATTCTTTTTTATGGCCAATTTCATGCGTTTTTTTTTTTTTTTTGCATAAAGTATCAAATTCCGTTTGAATTATGTATACTAATTACTTACATATAAAAAATAAAAATATGGGTTTATTAACTAGGGGGGATTTCCTGGGGGAATTCACCAGGGGAAACTCACGAGGTGAGGATTTCATCGACGGGAATTCACCGGGGGGAACTCACCAGGAGGGATTTAATCGTGGGGAATTTACCGGAGGTGAATTTACCAGGGAAAATTCTCTGGATGTGATAATTCATATTTCATTGCCTTTAAACCTATATTTAACATGAAACAAACTACTTTTAAAAACTAAATGTTTCTTCAAACTTCTAAAAAAAAAAAAAACAAGTACATTTTTCATAAAAAAAAAAAAAAATTTCCACCAAAATAGGGTCTGTCGGCAAAGCAAAACGGAAGTTGGTACCGTCTTAATCGACTACACATGCACGGCGAACAAAAAAGTCTGGTTTACTGTTATTTTAAGAGGTATGATTTCTTTCTTAGAATCATCAGAGTTCTGCAAATTTTTTTCCTTTAAAAAGAAAACTTTCCTAATTTCTATCAGAAAGTATAAAGTCTGAATGAAACGCCCTTAAATGTTTCAGATATATACAGATGGGTTGAGGAGGTGGCTAATAAAAATAATGTACTCTTCAGAGGGTGGGAGATTTTTCATTTTTAGGGAGGAGGTTGACCACTTATTATAATTCAACTCTGTAGAAAGTTACCACTTTGATTTTTTTAGGGGAGCTGAAATCTATCATACTTTGCTTGATAAAATTACTGCTTAGATTTGTTTAAAGTCAAAGCAAAACAATCAATAAAATGATTTTTGTTTTGAATTTAGCTTGAGTTTTAAATGTGTTTTCACACGTGCGGCTATAACTTCCGGAAACAAAAATAATGTTTTCACATGATGTGTAGTTATAAAAATAGGCGTTTTTCTCCACTGTTAAATAGGATACAATGCGGCAATATGATCTCAGAGATGGAAATAACGATGTATTTGAAAAGCTTATACCATATAAACTGTGCTAAGTAGTCCGCAATTCCATCACCAATTTTTGGACCCTGCTTTGCTTTAAACTTTGCTTTTGCTCGATGTCACATAGTCTCCACATGGTTGGTGGTCATTTGGTTGTTGGGAATAACAAAATTATAGGTATGATTGACCAAATCATGCTGGAACCCCATTCCTGCAATTCTTTTGTAGGCCCTTAACATATCACTCCATATCTCCTTATCAGATCAAACCAATGAGCAATTACACGAAGAAATTTTGTAGCATCACGTATAGCAGCCGGAACCAGAAACCCTAATATAACTGCAACATCCCGGCAGCATTGAAACTAATGCACAACTCTTTCATTGCTTCTGGATTTAGTCGTAGGCCATTCAACGTCTATAACCAGCACTCTAAACCCAAGCTTCAATTAACCCTAAAATTTGACACAGATGTAGGTGAGATTTCTCAAAAAAGCTGCCTTTAAATATGCTGCAGGTTCGCTTACAACACTTCACGGTGCAACGCCAAATATTTCCGTAGATTTTTCGCTAGATTTTGTTCGATACACGGAAGGTGACATGTTAAGTTTGACATCTGAAAGGAAAGAAGTCCATACTGTCGATACCATTTTATACATTCGGGAATATGGATTCAAAAGAGATAACCAATCTCACCGAAGGTAATTATGCTGAAATTAGCCATCAATTTTCAAGCAACAGCAACAGCAGCCATAACGATGAATCAGGTTGATATGATTTTATAATTACTTCCCGTAGTTATATCAGATTTTGTCAGCTAAGTCAATATCTTTTTGAAATATCTCTTCTTGTTTCTAGCTGGTCGGGTGTTCACCATCAAAATCCATCAGGTGTGTTATATAAAAAAATAAAGAAGAAATGTATTGTTTTATATCGTCATAATATTGTATTTAAAACAGTATACTATCAATGTATAATACAGACAGATACACAAAAATTAAAAGCTATCCATCCAAGACTAGGATGTGCTTGTAGTGAGAGCATTCATTATTGCTTTTCATTATATTTATTTGGTAGGTGGCTACATATTGCTGCCAATTAAAATAGCTCTTTTACTGTTTATGAATCTATAAATATATTTGATTTTATGGTAGCCTTCTTTTTATAGCAATTTCAAACCCAATTTCATCGAAAAACAAACAGATGAAGGACCCATCGTAGTTCGGAAAGAGTTAAAGATTTATCAGTTCAGTTACCATGCAGCAAGTTATCTGATTGCTATTTTGGGGTTTGATGAATGAGTTAAGAAACTAATCCAATAGTAAAGTTTTATTGACGACGGTTAAAGTAAGAACATATATAGAAATCTAAATTTGTGATATAATAAATTTTAATAATGGAAGCAAAACCCACACGAACGAACTCTTTGTATAATCTTGTTGCTAAAACATTTCAGCCACCTGTAGTCAGAGAAAAAATGGAGGTACAACAAATTAATTCGCCTGTTTTTAAATGTTTTCATAAAATTTCAGAAAACCGGTTGTTGTGAGAAAAAATTTCTCAGAAGCAAATTCAAAAGATTTCAAAGCATTAGCTTTCATTAAAAATTCCAAACTGAAATCAAATTAACTTTTATTAGACTAGCATTCTCTGCTGCTTTTAAAACAGCCCATTAGTTAGCGTGTTATTGATAGAGGTGTTAATTAGTTTTTTCTGCTATGAAAATGTTTGTATGTATATAAAAACGAAAAATAAATGTAGGTAACTTTATGACATCTATGTTCTCTTATTATATCCAGGGAAATTAAAATTGTTTCCTTAGCTTTATGCTTAAATGTGCTGGAGTTTTTTTTGTTAATTTCATATAAAAGAACTTTCTAAATTTGCAGACTGCAGACTTTAAATTTACCCTGAGATTAATAGTTAAATTAATTATTTGTTTATTACTCCTTACTGTTCAGTGCTTATGTGTACACAGTTACCCAAATTTAAGAAAAATATGTTTTACTTGCTCTGTGTACTTTTTAGATGATTTGTTAGTGCCTGAATAAAAAACAGAATTGGCAAAATCAAAATGTAGTTGAATTAGTGCATTGCATAAAGAGCATTTAAAAGCTTGATGCTAAAAATGTTTTTTTTTTTTTCGATATAGAAATCTAAGTCTAGAATTAACATTAAGGCTGTTAAAATTTCCTGTAAAAACAATAATAAATGCTTGGTTGCCGGAAAATTGTTTTCTAAAAAAGGTGTCTATTGAAGGGGCTAGCACGAGGTGAGTTTGATCTACTCTCTCTTTTATTTGGTCTTGTATTTTTACAAACGATGTGAAACCACTACTCAACGTTTTTTTTTTTTTTTTTTTTTTTTTTTTTTTTTTTTTTTTTTGCATAAAGGAATGTGTTTGAAAAACACACACACAGAAAAATAATAGCTACAACTTAAGAATTTTTAGATTCAGGATCCTTTGCTTGCATATCTATTCAATTGGACATTAGGTATTTCTGAAATATGATATTACTTTCTAGTAAATCTTATCTTGTAGTTAGATTTATGTTTTTATGTATTTTCTATAGATTATGTGTTTGAATTGGATAAACTTTATTTTTTGAATCACTTTATGGCAATTCCAAAGGAAAAAAGATTGTCATTAGTATAGTCCTCTTCATGGGAATTGTGAAACTTTCTAACCGCAGAATGTACTGGGGAAAGGAAACGCGTAATGAGTTGATAACGGACAATATATCTCGTAATGGTTTTGATAAAACTATGATGGTACTACATTATAACGATAACAACGATATTCATGACAAAAACAGTCCAAATTACAACAGGTGTTTCAAGATCCCGCCCCTTACTGACCACCTCTGTTCCATTATCATAAAGACAGTTACACCAGAGTTGCACATGTCTATTGATGAGCAGGTAGTTCCCTCCATAGGACAGCATGGCTTGAAGCGGTATCTTCAAAAAAAAACCAAAGCAAAAGATAATAATTTTTTGCCCGTGCAGGAATTTCTGGGTATGTGTACGATTTTGAGGTGGAGGATGGTCTTGAATCTAAACGCCCTTCAGCAGGTTCTAAGCCGCCACCTAAATGTGGTGAAAGTGACTTTATCGTTTGACGATTATCGGGAAGATTTGGAACCGAATCAACACGAACTGTTTTTCGACAACTACTTTTCGCCACACAAATTGATGAAATACCTATATGGTAAGAGAAGAATTTGGGCAATTGCAACGCTCAGTTTAAAACGATCCCGTAATTGTTCTATTCTTTCTGAAAAAGAAATTATAAAGAAAGGGCGAGGTATTTTGCAGGAGATTGTGGACGTTACTAGGTCAATTGTCATAACTGCATGGTTTGACAACATGAGAGTGTAAGCTATATTAAATCATGTTGGAAAGGAACCAGTTAGCATCTGTCAACGGTATGACAAGGTCACTAAAATGAAGCTTGGCGTTGAACGCTCTAATTCCATTGCATTTTACAACCAATTAATGGGTGGCGTTGATGAAACAGATATGTCACTCTATCGGATTCGTTTTCTGTGTCGGAAACGGTATTGCATTCTAGCTTCCAGTTTAGCTGCTCTGAATTCCTGGAAAATCTACAGGTAACGTTGTGGTACTGATACACTTTCAAATTTTCTTAGCCATATCTGTTACTCCTTAATTAAAGAGGTCACACCCCCACTGGCAATGAAGTGGTCGACTATGAAGAGCCCTTTTACCCGTCAATAAGAGCAAGTGATGTCCCTATTGATATAAATACGAAAGGTATGATCACTGGCCAGTTTTTATGGATAATGCCAATTCTTAACGATGTAAAAACAGGTACTGCCTGAACAAGGCTAAACACCAATGTAGCAAGTGCTGCATTTATTTGTGTTTGCCTAATAACACTTGCAACAGAGAATATCATGGGGTCTTGTAACTTAGCATTCTCTTTATTGTTCTTTTGTGGTGCTTTTCAGGCGTTGTTTCTTGAAAGAAACATTTTATTAAAAGAGCTTTATTTTTTCCCGGAAACACCTAATGTCCATTTAGATGGACATGAAAATATTCTCAAAAACCCCTTAATTGGAAAAAACTATCGAATTCCATTTTTACAAACAGTGTTTGTACCAAAGGAATAACATTTGCGACTTTTGAAAGGCCCTCAGGCATTATAGGGTAAAGTCGTTTTATTTTTAATTTGAAGCTCTTAAATGATGATTCAAGAGGTGGGCAAAAAGATTTCGCAAAAAAAAAAAAATCTTCAAAGAAATTTGTGGTTTAAAGATGATAAAGAAAAAAAGTTATCATCTTGTTTTATATAAAACTTAGATTGAGAAAACGTATTTTTTTAATTTTAAAATTCTTATATTTGTCAAATATTTTCAAAGATGCCATGTCATTTCGAAGGGTAGCTACAATGTTGTTATGATGGGTATAATATTACAATAATATACAATAATACAATAATATTATTATCAGGTATTATATTAAGGGTGCGATGTCATTAATAGTTTGTAAAAATTTGTATAAAAATTTGTATAAAAAGGCCATTATCAAAACACTTGTATTTTTGAAAATTTAATCTTATGTTTACCTTATATATTTTTAATATCTGTTCTAAACCTAATTAATTTACGAGTATAGAAGATTGCCTGATGGTCTAAATGAGGAATTTTAAGGAATCAATGCTGTACGAAGTATAGGTATTATAATTAAGAGATAAAACGCATGTCATGAGTTATAAAATTTATTTAGCGACGTTTCAGGAGTTATGCTGCTCATATCATCAGGCTATTTACAATTAAAAATTTTTAAGGTTTTAATTGTAACTAGCCTGAT
>JAUZNK010078722.1:0-13392 GCA_035046665.1 Euphysa ruthae | reverse complement strand
TTACTTACTTACTTACTTACTTACTTACTTACTTACTTACTTACTTACTTACTTACTTACTTACTTACCCACTTACTTACTTATTTACTTACTTACTTACTTACTTATTTACTTACTTACTTGTTTAACCTTGTTAATGCATCCAGCAATTATAATTGCCACTTCAGAGAAATGAGAATAAATATTCTAAATAAGTGATCTAGTTTTTAAATTCATTAATTAAAAGTGCTCCACTAGTCGACGATAATGCTGAAAAAGTTTACTAAGGTATAAAAATAGGCATTGTGACCAAATATCTGTGCATACTGCTAAATTTTTGTTAAAAAGACTTTTCTTATCAAGACATATCATGCCATTTCAAATCGTGTTAAGAGAAAATCTTTGTTTTGAATTGCCAATTGCCCACCATGTATTAACGAGCGACAGAATGCTTGCTAAATCTGTCCTTTCTGTGTAATAACTTTTCACAGCAGTAATTTTTTACCGAAAAAATGGAACTAAAGCAAGTTTGCTTATTGTTATCAGTGTATAACATTGATATACTAATTTGGTCGCTTTCCTTAAATTAGCTTCTAATGTTTTAACTTTGTCATAAAAATCTCTTTATTTATATATTCATTTAATAATATATTTATATTTATGTTTAATTATATAAATGTTTTGTTTCTTTTCCTTTTACGTCGTTTGTTTTGAATAGGGTTTTATTTTAGCTTAAAATCTTTGTGGCCACTTTGTTCGAGTGCTACTTCATATTCTATAAATATAAATGACTTCTTACGAAAACACGGAAGAACTAATAAACAAAATACAGAACTTATCTCAAAATGCCGCAACGAAAATAACTTTAATTAGCAAGCTACAAATCGGGTGATTAAGCAATTATTTACTTCTTTAATCCATACTTCCCCAACGATTTCATCATAGTAACTTTGAACATTTCGGATTAAATTTTACAAGAAACGCAATGTGTTTTACCTGAGGGTTGATATAAACATAAAATTATTAGTAGTAAATATAAGCGTAGTTATTATGCGACTGACAGATTATTGTTTGCTATTTTTATAACTAAAACCAAAACTTGCCTTAAAGTAGGTCTCTTTTTCCTCATGTAAATTGTGGTACAATTCCCATGTGAAATCTGTGTGAAACCAGTGACTAAAATCCATAGAGCACTTGTGATGATTGTAATGAATGGGTTCATATGAAATGTATTCGACTGGATAAATCTATCTATAACAAATTAAGTCTGGTTGACGATGATTGGGTCGGCATAGTCTGCCTGAACATTGCTGCACTATCAGAACATATTGATGATCCAAACTCTTTTATTACTGCATTAAACAGTTAGCCATATTTAATTGGCATCTTCGAAACTAATTTTCATCAAAATGAACTTTCCATATTAGAAATTGAAATTACTGGGTTCTTTTTTATGCAAACACCCACTGAGGGAGTAAAAAGAGATATTTATAAATTAACTCCTGTCTAAACTATAAAGCCCGTAATGACCTAAATTATACGAAAAACAAGAGCTTGAATCTATTCTCGTTGAAATAATCTACCCCAAGAAACCAACTTAATAGTAGGATCCACATTTGAATATATCTGAGGTTACTGGTGATTATTTTAGTCTCCTCAATGATAAGTAATCTTTAGAGAGTAGTTTGAACGTTATTTCAGGCTAAAGATTTGGATGAGGCAGTCACGTTTTTAAAGTGGAAATGGTTAATAAGTGTTCTCAGTATTATTTGATCTTGGCGTAAAAGAATTTGCGCTGCTTGTTATTAGAAGATACGCAGTAGGTTTTTTATTTATTTTTATCTTTGTTTCTCTTTACTACTTTTCTGTTTCGGTTGAAAAAATTTTCGAACTGCACTGCATGTTTTTGAAGCTCACGAAGCTCTGTTAATATTTTTCATTCAAATAAGATGTCAAATGTTTATAATGTGACGAGGTTCTTTGTCATTAAAAAAAAAAAAAAATAGTCGTTCTCTTTCAAATAATTTTTTTAAATTGTATGTTTTTAATAGATAGATATTTGAAATAACAATTAGTATTTTACAGGAAATCAGATTTGAATCATTTCCTATGTCTTTGTTCGTTCTGCAGCTGCTGTTCTTTTATAATTTTTAATTGGTCATCATATATCCCTAATGTTGTTAAATAGGAAGGGTAGGGTTGTTTTAAAATTCACCAGACTCTTTTTAATAAATGCTTTGTTTTTTCATATTTCAGGGTAGAAAGATTGATTTATGTTTATGGTTGCGTGATGTAAAACAGAAAAAAAGGAGCCAAAGAAACAGAAGATGAAAATGAATTAAAGTAATCCACAAGCCCTTCGGCATGATTGTTTTCATTTAAAGGTATTAAAAATGAGGAAGAAAGAAATTTTTCATTAAAAAATCTTAAACGGTTCTAAAGATATGAATGCTTCAGGTTTTGTGACATATTGAGTAAACATCGTTACTGAGTTATTTAGAACGTGATGGTTTTAATGAATAGGATGGTTTTGAAAATTTTATTCTTTTTTTTTTTTAAGTCAAATTTACAACTCTGTTTTGTATCTATCATTATTATATTGCACGCATCATTAAACTGTTCAATTACTGAATACAAAATTATCTTAAGTCTTACATAGGGCTGTAGTTTCATATCATATTGCTAGTGTGATGGAGGTGATATCCAATTTGATTTAAATAGACATGAACAAAATTTGTCATTCCTCATTGGGTGATAAATAAGTGTATGTGGTTTTAGGCTTCTCAAGCATTCTTCATATGTTGATTTTGTTATACCAGGTATTGGGTATGCTACTCTGTTTCAAAAATTTTCAAATTATTTGTCCAGTTTCCATGCACTCAGTGATTAAACTTGTGTGGCATATTCAAAGAATGATCTCATTTGTGACCTATACAGTAGATTAAAATTCTTGAAATGTAATTAAATATTCACCAGAATAAACCCGCCACCCAGCTCTTTTTGCAATTTATTTTATGTAAAATTCAAATGAGAGAATTGATTGATATATATACCATGGTCTTTCTTATAAAATTCGCAAAGCAACACAGTAATTCACTCATTACATAGCCGGCATAGATATTTTTTTTACCAATCGTTAGATCCTTACACTTGCTTACATTAAAGCTAACAGTCATTTTTTTGTCCATGCCTGTAATACAACTATTTTTTTTTAGATATATTACTACGAAACTAGTTGCAATCTTCCTAAAATTTATCAAAATACAAATCCCTGAAATCCATTTTAGGGGTCTTTTTTATCTTTATTTTAGGCAAATAAGTCATAGTGTCCGGTAAAAAAAAGAGTAAATTTAAATATAATTTGTGGTAGAAATGTTAAAAATCTGAATTGAATTTTTGTTTTACGATTGAATCATTTGCCTGCTTTAAAATGGTTCAAATGAAAATTATCATTTTGATTTTTGAAAAAGAAGATTTTAAAAATTTATTTAAAATTATTTAATGTAAGCCTTTGCCAAAATTGTCTTTTTGTTAAAGATTAGATGAATTTAAAATATAACCTCCATTACAGTTATTAATTGCAAAATGTTATTTCTGCATGCATCATGATTTTTTTTTTTACCTTTTATCTTGAAATTTTTTTTTTGAGGTTCAGAATTTTTTTTTTTTTTTTTTTTTTATTCCGAATTGGACCTTGATATGCAAAAGATTTTTAGAATCTTTCTGTTAAAACTAATTTCAGTTATTTATTGGAGTTGGCTTTCCATATGAGGGTCCTGGACCACTGGAGGCAATGGCAGCTGGTACTGTCTTCATTCAGCCTAAGGTATGTTTATGAGTATTATTTCTCTGCTGATTTTCAAAGTGCTTTCCGTTTTTGAAAGGTCACAAAACATTTTCAGCTTACTCTTTATGTTACTGTTTGTTTTGTCTTATTATACTAAAGAACTAAATTTAAAAAAATTAAGTTTGAAAAATTAATGGAGAGTATGATAACTGACTCTAAAATTTTGCAAGAACCTTTATTAGTTAATTATTTATTTATAATTAATTAATTGTTTATAAAAGATAGATACCATTTTCAATTATTGTTTCATAGAATTTATAATAAACGATTCAAAAGTAAAAAAAAAAAATTGAAAGTTTTATAATTTTAATTATTTATTTGCTTGTTAATATGTGTAAGTCGAAATATAAATAAATATTAAGATTTTTCAAAGGAAAGAATACTGGTAAAATCGATTATACACTAGTATAGTCAGTAGGTTTTTTGAACAACTTTTAAATGTTAGATAAAACTACAAGCGCTGAGAAAACATAAAAGTGAAACACAAAAACCTGTGTGGACACTCAAATTCCTGGTATACCCAATAGAGCCTGAATAACATTTAATGCCCATGTGAGCAGAATGAAAAACATTGTTTTTAAAAATTTTGATTAGCAATTAAGATAAAACAAAGCAAATTGTTATTAATTATAACCGGTTTCCTTAAAAACTATATTTCACAGATAGAAAATTTCACTTTTACAGTTCGAAGGACATACAACATCAATTACACAATAATCCACCACATATAATTCAAATAATATTCTTAAGAAAAACTTACATATGGTGGAAATAGTTGTTATTTTGAATGCCGGTAATGTGAGCCTTAGTCAGAAGGTAAATGATGCAGCTGGGGGCTAGGGGGTGATTTTTTTGCTAATCAGGCCTTGCTGAAACTTCAGTTTTCTTGTAATCTTGAAGTCTAATTTGTTATTTATTACTTTAAAATATATATATATATATTTTTATTTAAAATCTTGTTCTTCTATCGATAATCAATTTTATTATACCATTCATTAAGGAAAAACAAAATAACTCTCCTCCGTTGAGCATGTTATATTTTATAGCTTCTGTTTAAAAAAAAAGAAACACCCTGGATGTGAGTGTAATTAAGTATTTATTAAGTCATGTATTCCTTCACATCTATTATAATATAATATAAAAAGATGTTTTTGCTCTTTTCTTAACCTCTTCCTTGCACATAAACTGACTGGTTGAGAGTATACTTTTTAATTTTATTAACGTAAAATTTTTTAAACGTAAACTCAGGCCTGGTCATGAGAAAAATGGCACATGCGCGGTCATTGTACGCCTAAATTCACTTATTTTCCTATGGCGTGCGCTCTTGCAGGTCTTCATTCAGGTGTGTGATCCCAAATTAAGTGGAAATTTCTTTCAAAACTCCAATTCCCTTGTATCTTGTGTCTGTCTTGTTTTTCTTAATTAAAACCAAGTTTAGAATGACTTCGTTATGATACAAATCGAATGTGTTTTTCTAATTTAAACGTTATGCTATGTTATGTCCTACAATGTTTGCATTGATACCGTCAATTTTTGAGGTTCTACTAATATAAACCTTTACGTGTTCTTATTTGTTTTCTAATAACGTCATACAATTCAAACTTTAGAAAGATCAATGCTAATTTGATTATACATATCAACAATGCAACAAAAACAACATCTTTAAAGCAACAATGTATTACAAAGTTGGAAATTTTAGTATGTCATTAAACAAAATTAAACTTTAATGAGATATTTTAAGCAAAAACTATTTTTCATAAGTCTTTAACAGGTTAAAATTGAGAAAAAAACCAACTTTATTTTGACATCAAATTTAAAATATGAAATATCAAAATTCTATTCACTTGCGTAAATTGCAATATTTTTTTTGATAAAAAATAAGAGCCCAAACAAACAAGTAGAAATGGCTGAATTCAAAGAAACATACCTATACCAGCTAAAACATTTTCGAAAAACTCTCCAGTATATTTTAGTTTGTTTGGCCACATTAACATACCAAAACCATGCATTTTTCAATTTTTTAGGCTCCCTTGATAAAAAAGACCGCCATCCAAATGAACGCTGCATTCTGATTGGTCAGAAGAATAACTATTTTCTTCTTTTTGTAAAATAATGCTTTCTTGCAATTCTTGGTCATTTTTCATAGAATCAATAAATTTACTTGGCATTAAAACAGTTGGTTTATCAAGCATGTCAGAACATACTGTCTCAATTTCATTATATTAGTTTCAAAGCTGGAAAATAACATGATCACAATGTCTTAAACAGTAAAAAAACAAAATGCAAATATTATACTGAACAGTTGTTTAGAAATCATACCATGGTTCTTAAATAAACAAATAAAATCCAGTAATAAACCTTGTTTCTTACCCAAAGATTTTTAAAAATAATAATTTGATTTTGTGTTTCTAAGTGACTTGCCACTTTAAAACACTAATTTTGTGACCATTTTAAATTAATTCCTATTATGTTTAGCTGAGCAGAATATAGTTTTCTAAACATTGTCATGTGAGTAAAATAATGCAACCAATAATGATAGAACAACATTTTTAAAAAATTCAATTAATTTAAGTGTGTCCCGTTGATTCTTATACTGTATCTGGAACTGTCAAAATTTTAGTTTATTGTGAAGGAATTCATAAAGCGAGATTAGTAACAAATCAGCATTTCCAGGGAAACAATAAAACTTAACACATTTTGGTAAACGTTAAATTTTTGGTAACAAAGGGCAATTAAACATGCATAGCAATCACTTGCTAAAGGCCTTGCTAGGGTTCCCCAAAAATACCATATTGGAGGAAAATATAAATGTTAAAAAATTTTTTTTAGACTTGAATTCCTCATTAATTTTGCATAAAAATAGCTTGCAACTTTTTTTCCAAAATAATTAAATTTAGAGGTGGTCTCCCACCTCAGGCCACTAAAAAACAAATTTTCTGAGATAGCTACATCATGCATCTCATATTTTTACTATAAAACTCCTCACCTAAGACTCACTCTTCTGAATTCAGTCAAAAAAGCTAAAATTAGCATGCCTTAAGAAACTTTTCTCATACAGAAAAACTGGCCAAAGAAGTGACACCAATTGATAGTTGAAGCATCCTGAAAGACGGCAGAGATAAATAAATATATTTGTATGACAGTTTTAGTAAGAATTGTCCTGATGTATATCATAGAATTTTTAAGTTTACAAAAGAGAATCATAATTTTTTGTCTGTACCTGAACTATTAACTAGCACTTTGGTACTTATTCTTCATATTTCAAAATGATAAAACATTGGAATAGCTTTTTAAAAGAAAATTTTAAGTAAATTTCTCCTATGAGCAAAAGTAGACCAGACTTTATAAAAATACTCAAGGAATATCTACTAATTTCCGAAACCATCTGTTACTAAACTATCAAAATATTATCATATTTTCTAAATGTTTTACTCTGCAGACTTGAGCTTTGTGGTTGGTTCACTTACGATATTGGGAGAATGCTTGACTTATTATCTTTGTAAAAGAAAGTAACAGGACAGAAAAAAAATGTGCAATACAGTAAATGTATAAATATATATTTTTTTTTACTAATTTTGACTTTACATTACACCTTTTACTTCAAAACCTTCTCTAGATAGTCCATTTCTCTTTTTTGCAAATTTTATTTTGATAAAAGCAAAATTAGTAAATAATTTCTTGATATCGCTGGTGCATGTTTGTTATGCTTGTTTAACAATTAGCAACCCATGTAACATCCGATTTAAATCCAGCAAAAAGTTACGACAAAATACGATACCATTTTATAAAATGAACATTTTAACCACTTGGTTATCAATCTGATTTGTTTACAGTTGTTATGACTATGATTTTTCACTGTGAAGTGTATCTTGGGATGATGAGTTCGATTTTCAACAATCGATAACGAAAACTTTTTGTTTTTTCTCTGCAGTGTATTTATGCCCTCCTTATTTCCAAATGCAGAATTTTACAATATGGATGTAAACATACCGAATAAAAAAGCTTAAAAAAAAGCAAAGCAAAGGTTTTTATTTGAAGCACTTATTTAAACCCTATTGATATACCCCCACTTACAGCCTAGTGGAAGAGTGAATAAATGAAGAGTGAATTATTATTATCCTTTAGTAACTAAACCAACCTTCCATTTGTATGCTGCAAGAAAAAGAGAAGTCTGTTTGGGACAGCAGCACAAGACATTTACTGTTGACTAATCGAAAAATTGTATCTGTGTAAACAATGAAAAATTTGGATTCATAAAGCAACAATTTGTTTGTTCGAGCTCTAATTAAGAAATCATATGGTGAACAACTACCACCTGCTATTATATTTTTTCACAATAATTTACCTAATCAATATTATTGCAAATGTCCATTTGTAGCTAGTGGACTATTTTGTAATTTTCTATCTTTATTTTTATTTTCGAAAGACTTTCATGAAACTCATGAAAAATTTCACACTTTCACCTGACCAACTACAAAAACGACACAGAAGAAGTAAGAAAGGGTCTATCCCGATGATGCCACTGAGACAAATTAAATTAACTTCTGCTAGACCTAAAAAAACAAAATCAATAAGAAATATCCCTAAAATTGTTGTAGCATATTCAGAAAATTCTAAATTTACCTGCAACGTACTAGATATGAAAAAGAAAAGCGAAGAAAAATCAAAGCTGGAAATATTCCTTTCGAGTAACACTGTTATAAAATTTTATCTGAAAAAGATGTTGGAAAAACTTCATCTTTTCTTGGTCATCTAAATTATTGTTATACGATAAGTGCTGCAAACTGTTTATTTGTTTGCCTGTATATTTGTTTGTTTATTTATTTATTTACCAACATGATGGAAAGTTATTACAATTAACATATATTAACTGTTACATATTTATGGAAATTATTTTGTAAAAATAAACAATTATAATTAGAGTGTACTGCGAAGACAAGCCATTGGATGGAGTCACACAAACAGTTGAAGATGTGACATTAGTATAAATATAGGACGCTAAACTTGTGCCGTAATAGATTATTACGGAAGTTGTTACGTGGCAAGAGACAGTAGGGAGGGAACAATAAAGGAAAGAAAGACAGAGAAAAAAAAAATTACAAAATTTGACTGTACTGAGAGAGAAGAGTGTTAAGTAGATAACGTTTGTATTGCACTTTTGTAATTAAAGAGATTTTGGGGATGGGATCAACTGAGTAGGGATTGAGAAAAAAAATATTTCCAATATTTAGTAATAGTGAATGAAAATCATTATGCTGTCTTTATTAACCCAGTTTAGCTTCAAGTGAAAACACCGAATTAAATCAACATTACGACTCGTAGAAACAAAACAATCCTTACAGGAGATCACCACTAGTCCAGGGAGGAATAGAAGTTAAGAGCAAGGTTAACGTTAAAACACCCGATAGTAGATGATCCCGAAAAGTGATGGAACGCTATCGTACCATTGCTGTTGAGCTTTACGCTTACCCCAAGGAAAAAGAAATTATTGGTTCGTTTATTCAATTAAATGATAACGAAATCACAGATGTGGATAACCCTATACAACAAGGAATCACAAGACAGAAAAAGCCGTCTTGCAAGCCGAATGATATTCCAAAACTAAGGACATAAGAAAATTTTTCAATAACGAAAGAAATGTTGTAGCACGTGTTAGCACTGAAAAGAAAATTGTTGTGATAGATGGCGCAAAAATTATTATATATATATATATTTTTTTTTTGAAAATATATAAGGTATAAAATTTCTGAAAAATTGTCCAAAATTTTGCTAAAAAATGACTTCAAAAGGAAAACGATGAACCCTTAGAAGTGCATCTACACATAAAATCAAAAAACTTTTTATACAGCATAAAAATACATTTCGCGTGGATTTACTTTCGCGAACGAATACTTTCCAAAATTTTCGCGTGGATTAATTTTCGCGAAAGGACCCGAAAACTCGCGAAATCGCAAAATTTGATCCACGCGAAAATTTATCCACTTAAGGAAATGTTGTTATTTAATATACTATTTGGTCATATGAAGAAGTGACTGAAAAAGTTATAGAGCTGTTTTTTTCAAAGCGCTTCAAATCTTATAGGGTCAGCGTATGTTTATAGTGTATAAAGTTCTTTCAAATAAATAAAAATATAGTATTGTAAGGTTAGCTAAATATCATCAATATTAAATAATAATTTTTTTTTGTTCAAATAGTAGTATTATGAAATGGATTAACACTTAGTTTGTTTTATCAATAAATATGAAAATTTAACTATCATAAAAAACTATTACAAAGATTTTTGATTGATTTCCCTGCACCTAACCTGTGACAAAATGAACAAAATACGCCAAATTGAAATTATTTTTCCCTACAGGATCAATATCTAAATACTATGCGCCTAAAGCACCCCTTGTTAAATTCCACAAAAATCCAAGTTCATCGTTGTTGAAGTTATCTTTCAGTTGATACCGAGACAAAATGGTGAGCCCAAAGAAATGTCATGGCCATGATAATCTCTAAATGTACATGGTAAAACCATGCTAAGGTGTTGGTGTCGCAGACTAGTTTATTTCTAAAATATCTTTCATGAAAATTACCTTTAATATCTTTTAGAGTTATTAAAACTTCAGTAGGTCCCCTTTATTCAAATCAATTAAAATTTCGTCAAATTTTTTGCTGTATTTTCAAAACCGATTTAAATCTTTATTGACTACCTGAAAATTTCAAAAAAATTACATTTAACTCAAAGAATTGTATATTCAGGTAAACTTATATAAAACCTGGATGTCAGAAACGGTGTATTTTTGATCTGTATTAAGTTTTTTGAAACTATCTAGACAGATATGGTGAGACCATTGTTAACATATATAAATTGGGAAAGTCAAGTCAAGAAACCAAGCGGGTAAGATATACAGAAATTTGATAAATTTTCACAAAGAACCAAATGATTAGACAAGTATGTACTATCTGTTCAAAAAGAAGAAGCTGTGGTAAGTCTTGAAAATTGATGGGAAATTTGCGAAGACAATATCTTTTTTCTTGAGAGCGTATGACATCCACCCTTGTACAGTAACTTTAATAGGAAAACCAGTTAACCGAAAGAATGAAACGGGTATGAAATTTCAATGAAAATTCGATGGAAGAAAAGAGTTAACCTTGAAAAGGTCATAAAGGTGTTAATTATTTATTAACATGGAATATTCAATGTTCATTTTTTTTTTCTCAAATATAAATGTATGGTTTTTTAGCGAAAAGACCGAGAAGTTGAATCGAATAGCCCGGGAATTGGCGTAACTGAAATTTGGACAAGCAAATTAGTTATATTTCCAGAAAATTTGACTAACCCAGTGTTTGAATAATTGAGTTCCAACTGTAAAAAAGAAGAAAGAGTGTAAAATCATTGCTCAAAAACAATAAATTAATTTATTAGGTGATTGAAACCCAACATTCCTATCATTTGGAACAATATTTTGATATTGTAGAGTTGTGAACTGAGGGGGGTAGCACGATTTGTATCCTATATCCTTCCTGTTAAACACAATACTTAGACATTGCCTCACTGGTAAATTAAAACCTTTGAAGCTTTATTCCACCTCTTTTAGATGCATTGCGTAATTAGAGCTCATAATCAAGAAAAAGATTATCCAAATACTTGTTATTGTTAGTGCAGTTGCAATTCCAACGTACATACTTTCGAAATGTTTATTAGATATAATTCAGCCAACTTTAAGCTTAAACAAAACGAGACTAAAATATCCTAAGAAATTGTAGATATCGCGAAATCTTGGAGAATATGGCCTAATGAAATACAAGTGTCATTTGACGTTGTCAATATATACCCATCTATAAAAGTTGACACAATTAAAAAGTAACCCAAATTGTAAGTCCAAACTAACACTCAATGAAATAAAATCTTTGTTAGAACTATGTTTATCTACTTGTAACTTCTTATATAATGAAAATATCCATTTCCTTGAAAATTCTGGACCTATCGGTATTGCGTTAATGGTTGTCATGGCAGAATTTTTTTTTTTTTTTTTAATTATAATTTAATGAAGAAAAAGCGTTACTTGAAGTACAACAACTCAATCCAGTTATAAATGTTAAGTCTTAAAAGGTATGTGACAACAACAATCGTTATCATAATAAACTAGATACTGATCATTTTCTTCTGATTCTAAATAATTAGCACAAAAGTATCGCATATACATATAACTTACTTGACGTATCTATTACTAGCGGTAAGTCAGATTTTTTGTGGCGCGGTGGTCTAAGTAGCCGAACTACGTAGACCGAGTGAAAAATATGTGGTTCAAGCCAACGTTTAAATCAAGAAGATGGGGATTATATCACTTCTTCTTTTTGGAAAACGTTATTCTTACACCTTCGTCAGAGGAAAAACCCCCCACAGTGAGGTTTGAAGACATTCCTATTTCAATTTTAACGATTTTTTATATAACAAATTTAATTGCAGCTTCATAGCGAGGGTATCTATAACCCCTTGAAATATTGTAAAAGATAAAAAAGGAAAAGTGCTTAAAAACCGTAAACTGATGTTTATTAATATTCACTATCATAAAATTCTTTCAATATGTCACCATTTAAAGAATTTAATGTTCTTGTGGTTTAAAACCACCATATTTTTTCTGCAAGAGAAATACCGGATTGTGTCTTAGGACTAATAAAAATCTTACGATTAATTTCTGTGGTGGCCCCATCAAAAACATGGTGTTGCTGAAATAATCAAGTGCACGCGGTGATTGGGGGACCCATTTGCATCTATATTGGTCAGTAGGTGTCAAGAAACTCACGATAAATATTTTTATAAACGTCTTAACAAATTGATGTAACATAAATAGTGTATGCTATTTTGTTAACCCTTGCACTCTGCTGTATGGTGCGATTTCAACCCTAAAATATGATGTGCTTATGACAGTTTTCCCACTATATGTAGTTGTCAGAACAGAAGAAATTGGTTAGATTAGGATTAGGAAGTTTTCTTATAACATTCCCTCAAAAATTACAAAAAAATCTTCGAAAGAAAAAAGCCATAGTTTTGCCTAAATTCTTAAAATGGAAAAGAAATGATGAAAACTATTTGTATTTATATAAATTTTATCAGTTGCTTAGTAACTTCATCAACGGTGTTACTAAAACCAAAGCTACTACGCTCTCACAATAACCACTTTGAACCAAAAATATGATCCATTTCCACAACGGTACCAAACAAAATTTAGGAAAGTGATCACCTAGGTCTGGCAGCAGTTACAATTGCTAGACGAACAACTGCTCGCTTCAGTGGATTTTTTATCAATCCTTCTATAAAAATTCGAAAGTACATACTCTTTGTTCTTATCAACGTCGTTGATTTCTTCGTTAGTCATATTTTTTCTCTCTTAACTCATTGAGGATGATGATCTTTTTTGATCGTCTTAAGAGTCGGAATTTCGTCTCTGGTACATTTCGTTGCTGATAATCGATTTTGCTGTGTCCTTGAAGCAGAGAATACAATTTTTGCCATCTATGTCTCCAAAAAAAAATATATATATATATATATATTTGTATGTATGTATAAAGACTTGTAT
>JAUZNK010078711.1:0-13392 GCA_035046665.1 Euphysa ruthae | reverse complement strand
ATGTATGTATGTATGTATGTATGTATGTATGTATGTATGTATGTATGTATGTATGTTTGTATGTATGTATGTATATACTATTCAAACCCTCTTTGTCACTTTGCAATAAAAATAGAAGGGTGCGTTGTTTTTCAAAAGTTATACCAAGAAGACAAAACAATTTTCACATAAATATCTTTCTGAGATGAGAGGTTGACACAATGTTATTACATTTAGGACATAGTTTTTTCGCACCTAAAGTCCTCATCCAGCACTCCTTGCAACATACATGCCAACAACTAGTTGACACAACTGGGGATTTATATGTGCCCATGCATATCGGGCACTTTAACCCATTTATTAATTGTTTATCCATTT
The DNA here is from genome assembly GCA_035046665.1 of Euphysa ruthae. Classification (NCBI taxonomy): domain Eukaryota; kingdom Metazoa; phylum Cnidaria; class Hydrozoa; order Anthoathecata; family Corymorphidae; genus Euphysa; species Euphysa ruthae. The sequence goes on along the minus strand of JAUZNK010078711.1, from coordinate 13,035 downwards.
CCAAAAACGCAGATTTCAAAAGAGTGAGCAGTTTAAGTTGATCGCCATCAGCTGCCTTCTCAATCTGTTGGAAACTTAAAATATCATTGAAATCTTCTAGTGGACTGTTGATGCTTGTGACACTGCTTGTTTGGCCAACAACCGCCTCTCGAAGACGTCTTTGGATATGATTGTCATCAGCTGGACAAGGAATAACGTCAGCCTCGGAAAATCTTTCAAGTATTAAGATAAATAAATGAATTCAGCGGGTGTAAAATTAATAGACAGGAAAATAATTTCTTGAGGTAAATGAAAAAAATCATTTTTAATTTTCCTCAAGAATTTGAAAATAAGCTGGCTTAATTTCCTTGTTTGATTAGCTGCATAACTTAGCTTGCTTGTTCCAATGGTTTGTTTCCAAAAGTTTAGGTTGTCAGCGGTCAACAAGAAAATGGGGTTGGGTTGGTAAACAGGGTTAAAAAAAAGAAAGGGGTTGAAGCGTACAAAGAGATCCGAGATAGGAGGGTTGATAAGTAAAAAAATGATCAGGAGGTGATTAAAAGTCAGATGATTTAAAAAAAAAAAAAAAAAACTAAGGTCAGAATAAATGTTTAAGACAACAAAATGCAATTCTCCTTACATATTTTATGCACTTAAAATTTATGATTCAATGAGGTAACAAGTGTGTTGGGAGCAGGTAAACATTTTAGAAGAAAAATTTAGATAATATTTATAAATAAATGATAAATTTGGATAAATGCTGATTTCGGGTGAAAAATTCATTTAATTAAATCGATTTTGCTTGCTGATCAATGACAATAGTTTAAGCAAGAGTAGCCCTCTAACTTCATGCAAATATTGACCCATATTTGCGCCCAGTACCAAAAAAAAAAAAAAAAAAAAAAAACATCAAAAAATGGAATTCTTTAACTAAATCTGACACGTTCCGAAATCTTGGAGTGTTAATTATGGTCCTTTAAATACACTTAAAATTTGAAAAAGAAAGAAAGAAAGAATTTTGATTATAAAAATATTTTAAAATTTTAGCATAAGAAAATAACTTTTGGAGAAAAGTAAGAAAAAAAAAAAAAAAAAAAAAACATTTGTCATTTTCACATCATAAATTTGGCTCACGCCGTATTCGGGTACCAAAAAATGTAAAATTTTCAAAAATCTAGTAGTCAAATAAATATGAAAAAAGTAAACCACGCCAAATTTTTGACGCTCAGTTATTTACAAATAAATGCAAGCCAAAATATTGATTTTCAATTGTTGAAAAAAAACAAATCTGCAAGATTAGATATTAACTGCTTTAAAGTTCACAGAATCCAAGGAAGAAAGTAGTTGTTCAATGATTTGCAAACAAAATTCCATGCAAAACATCAACTGTTCGATAATTCACAAAATTAAATCTATGTAAGACATCTGATGCTTAATAATATGCAAAAACAAATCCAAACAAAATATGAGCTTTTCAGTGATTTACTAAAATAAAACAACGCATGACGTTAATTTTTCAGTAATCACATAAATAAATCCATGCAAGACATTAGTTTACTAATGCAACTGATGTTGAATTATTAAACATCTAATGTCTTGCATATCACATTATTTGTTACTATGTTATTATGAAATTGTACTTAGTTCAATTCTAGACATGAATAGTATTATTTTTACAAAAGTATTTTCATTTAAAGTTTTTCATCTGTGAAAAGATCTTGTTGAAAAAAAATTTTTATTCATCAAATTTTGAAGTTGAATTTGAAGCAAATAAAACTCAATTATATTTGCTAAATAAATTTATACAAAAATTGATCACCTTAAAGTAGCGCACGCCAAGATGTAATAAAAAACATTGGATTAAAAGGATACTGAGCAACGCCATGAATTACATCATGTTCATCTCCATCAATATCCAACTCCTCATCACCATCTTCCATTTCAAGATGAGTCACCTTACCTTCACAGAGAGATTCATTATTTAATAACGAAGAAGCACGAATCCATGTCTGACCTGCCCAAGAATACTCCTCAACATTGACATCGTCATCATCATCACTACTACTATAAACTTCAAACTCATACTCTTTTTTTGCAAAACATTTGGATAGATGTGATGATGTTAAAGGATTGGATGGGTCTAAGAATTCACTGCATACAGCACAGCATATAGTTTCACTTGTGTTATCAGTTTCGTTGTTTTGATTAGTATTGTTTCTACAAGAATTATTGCTAGGAAATTGATTGTTTTTGTTTCTAATAGTACTATTATTTCGTTGAGTTTCATTGTCTATGATTTCATCACCACCAATTTGATCAGCGCTTTTGCTTCTAATGCTCATAGAATTTAAAAACATTTGAGAATATCGTTCATATTTTCGTTTTTTAATATTTTTTAATGATTGACATCTTTCATTAAAATCTACTCGTTTTAGTTTTGCTTCTTCTTCGTCTTCGTCTATAAATGATTTATACTTTGATTTGGATGAGCACTTGCTAGATAACAAATGTAGATTTTCTGGCTTCATCAACTCTAGTTCAAGTTTATAATGATCTTTGAATGCCTTCTCGCCACGAATTGTTAATGTACATACAGGACATAGGAGGCTACATTTAGACTTCTTTCTTTCAGGACGATTAGATAAGCATTTATTGTTGAGGATAGATATTCGTTTTTTGTTTTTAACTTTATCCATTTGAACTATAAGATATGTAAAAAATTTCGAAATTGAGTTAATATTAGTACAAAATAATTTTTGCCATAAATATAAAACATGAGGTCATTCACAAATAGGTTTCCAAGCCCTTAAAATATTCACCAAAAAGATTCTTTGAAAACTTTATTATAATCACAATTTTCCAAATATTCCTTATTTTTTCTATTCCATACCAGGCCACAGGGAACTTCCCAAAATTTTTTCCAAAGACGTTTGAATAAATTGAAAAGAAAAGAAGATTTGAATATGAACAAGACATAAAAAATCATTTTGACAAAGTATCAATGAAAAATACCTTCCATATATGACACATAGTCACCAGAAAATTGAATATTGATAAATCAGATTTCCCGGACAATCAATGACGAAGTTAAGATCAAATGACAAATTTGCTGTGTTCTGTGGCCTACGACATATCACAGCAAGTAGAAAAAAAAAGTTAAAAGATGTTTCCTAAAAAAATCTTGAGCAGTTCGCAATAAAATCATAACTACATCATTTTTGCAACTCTTCTGGTTCTAAAACAGTATTTTTGGCAGGCTGTGAAATGAATTTAAAGATTGGACATATTATGCTATTTGCACTAATTACCTGGAAATTTCAACCTTAGTGTAACTTTGCTAAAATATACCCCTCCTCTCCCCCAAACACTTTTCTCGAAGATAATTAGTACTACCCAGCAGTTTTAGCAAGTAAATACTCTAAAGATATACTTTATGCATTTAATTTACTTCATCCATATTTACTAGGATACATTGACTCCCTCTTTAACTAAATACTACCCTATATTTACTATATACCCTATAAACCATATAGTTTAGCTGTTAGAACCAAAATTATTCTTTATGTCCAAAAAATGTAAGAGGTATTTCATGTTTTTTTTTGCTTCTCATTTTTTTAACCTCTTGATTTATTCTTTTTTTTTTTTTACAAAACTGTTCAAAAAACGTCAAAAGAAATAGGAAAAAATGTTAGGATTTTATTTTATTTTTACCATTTAAGACAACATATAGTTTTGAATATATTCATTTCAGACTTTATTTATGGTGAAATTATCTAGAAAATATTCAAGTTTAGATATTCAAGTCAGGTTACATCAATGTAATTTTTTCATATTTCATATTTTATATATTTACTTATATTATATTTTTTATTTTATAAATATTTCGGTCCCATCAGTTGATTTCGTTTGTAATTTTTTAACCAGTCGAGTTTGTTTTAAATTTCCTTATGTCGCGTTTATTTTTTTAAAAAGGGTTTTACCTACTTAATGTAACTTTCTAAAATAAATTTATTATTAAAACTTCATCTTCGTTCATTCTTTTTTGTATCTCTACAAAATATTGGATTGATTTTGAGGACAGAAATTGTATAAACCAAAAAGAATACAAATAAATAGGAAAATGTTTTAAAAAAATTATTATTTTCAAATTATACTGTAGACAGCTTATGAATCATATTGGTCAAAATTTTATGTAGATTCTAAAGATTATTTTCTTCAGATGTAAAACTAAGGATCATTTTAAGTTTATAACCGCACAACATATTTTTAAATTGATGATCGTAATTTAATTCAAACTTAGTCTATTCATTTTTGATTAGCTGAATGATATAAAGCGATTAACTGATATAAGTTAAATTTTATATGAAAGCCAAATTTTCACTGTATCCAGGAAATTTGTGTCATTTTAACGAAAACTTTGGTTTTATTAATACACGTTTATTTGTACAGAAATAAATTTGATATCAGGTTCAGAATTTTTCTTCAGTTTTTAGTTAAATTTAATTTAAAAAAAAAGTCATTAAATTCCAAAAGATGTTTATACAGTTCGAGCAGAGAGGTTTTACAAACTCTGAGGTTAACTAGAGTGAACAGAGTGTTTATTTCTTTATTTATGGAGCTTAGTTTTTGTGAAATTTCAAAATGTCTAATCCAAGTTTTTTTACTAGGGATTTTGCTTGTTTTATCAGCTTTGCTTGAGAGAAAAATATAAATTTTTTTATTACAATGTTGTTATAAAAACATTTATAGTATTAAGTGATCAGGAATGCCTAAGAAAATTTTCTGAAATCTCCAGTTCATTTTCTAAGTGGTAAAATCCAATAGGAACAAGCCAGAAAGAATTTGGAAATTTACAGATTTCTATCTCTAAAGGAGGTACCAACACCAAACACACTTGCTGTTTCAAGTCACTGGAAGTGGAATTGGATTAATTCAAACATATAAATATATTGAAATTAGGTTTAAGTCTCTTAAATATGGATGCTTCTGATAACTTACTTCACATCAGATGACTTTGTTACAGAACAAGCTTTCAATTTATGAATTTCCAAAACATTTAAAAGAATTTCTTCAAGATATTTCCCTAAGCATCTACAACGGTCTTTAAAAAAACTTGAAATAGATCCAAAGTTTGCTATAAATGGTATACTTACTTCAAATCATAAAAAGATCTTTCTGAAAATAGAACAGATTAGCAGCTTTCTAGTGTGGTTATTGGTTAATCTGAGCTTAACCAGGCTGCTAGATGTTCGTTGTCTCTCGGTTAGAAGGAATATACTGGCTAATAAATGTCACTAGAAGTGTTACTCAAGTCAGTGACAAAAAAAATTTTCAAGATTTTTTAAAAGAGATTTTACTAAAAAATTTCGCATCAAAAATAAAAAAACTGTTTGGACCTATTAGATCTAAAATAACGTAAAGAAGCAAAACTACAACAACAGAAACTTATGATATTGAGCTTATTTCTGCATGTGCCATATAATTCCTCAGTATTAACCCTTTCTCTCGAAAAGTTTTAACAGCTTCAAACCAAGAGACTGATTTCAAAGCTTGTTTCACTCCTCATATGCTAACAGCTCAAATGAGCTCAAATTTTAAACCAAAAAATACACTTTAGTTTTTGAATATTAAAAAAAAAAAAAAAAAAAAAAAAAAAAAAAAAAAAAATCCCGAGTCTTGCGATCAGAAATTCTGCAAATTAAAAATAAGGAATCAAAATTTGATGAACTCTTATAAACAACTTTTTCTTGAAGTGTAATGGAGTTGATTTTTGTTAAAGCTGCGGAAATATGATATGATCAAGTTATTCACAACAAAAATTACGACTTATCATTTTTTAACAGTTAAATATAAGGCGAAATCAAGAGTACAAGCAGTTGATTTACTGAAACAGTCACCAGGGGGTAAACCAGACTTGAAAGGAAATTCCAGACAGATATAATCAGTTCTTTTCCATGTGCCTTTCCTGGTCATTCCTGTCACTTTGCAAACACAGTAATCCTTAGTTGGCCACTTGTCTTTTGCATAAAAGTTTTTTATTAATATCTCCCTGCAAATCTAGCAGAGTGTTATTTCTAATAAGATTTTACGAGTTTCAGATACTAATATAGGCTGGCCACTGGGAAATTAAAAAAAATACATACATGATTACATGATTAATCTGAAAAAAATATATGAAAATTCTGGGAAAAACATGCCAGAACTGCAAAATAAACATGCAATTTTGGGGAAAAACATGCTAAAATCACATCCATCAACTGAGAAGCAAGATAAAAACACAAAAACATTGGTGGCCACTCGAATTTAAAAAAAAAAAAAAAATCCAAGAACAATTCAAGAACAAAAAACGACATTAACGAACGCTAATATCTTGATAAATTTACTGACTTTATAAAAGAGTAAAAGCATGAAAAAAATAAAAACTCGAAAATAAAGTTGAGGTATTGTCAGATGTTGTTGTTTTATGAATACATATTTTGTGTACAATATATTTTATCAATAAGCTAGAATTTTATAGTAACAAAAGACTGAAAACTAAAAAAGCCCTCTCGTATAAGTCTTTTCTAAGTACAGACTTTTCGAAAAGGTCAGATAAAATGCATTTTTTCAGTTGTCTGAGCGAAGTATTAAAAAGAAATGCGAAAGTTCTTTGAAATGAAAATACAAAACAACAATTGATATCATCAAGTCAAGTGTCAAAATTACTTTTCACTTAACCCTTTTATAAAAAATCTTCAAACAAATTAACAAAACTATGGAAGTAACAAAAATAACAAAGTTCAATAATAAGAAAATGTTCTTCCCTTACTTATCCTGTTCTTAAAATCTAAAAATTGAATATTATGAAAAAGGTTTAATATTCATCAATGATATTCAATAACAAATTTTCTTTATATTCATGCTCCCTACAAAACAAAAATTTAGAATCTATAAAAGAAACCATGGGTGGTAACAAAGGTGTTATCGAAAATGTTCAAAGAAAAACACAAATTTTACAAAAAATTGGCAAGAAAAAGTAATAAATTTTACGGTTAAATTCTTGATCAGATATAGGGAAGAATCAACCAGGGCATTTTTCATATTTTTTTTCAACTTCTTTATCTGCAAATCATCCAAACTCTGTAGTATCTTTTGGGATGATATCCAAAGTCACATGAAACTTTGTGGTGCGTGATATCTTGAACTTCAATATCAACAATATCATTTAGAGATTTTAGGACATAACCGTTTTTTTTAGTTTTCTTTATGAAAACTTCCGATTTCAGAAACTTACCAAAAAGTTTCTGCAGCAACTGCATGCATTTCAGATGCAGCAAATGGATCATTGGCTCATTCGTCTCCAGTAATTTAATGAATTTCTTTAAATCCTGTGCCAAGAAAAACAACAAACCCCATGATAGCAGGAATATTCTTGTTAGTTAAGTAGCTTTTAATACTGGTATATCTGGCTGTTAACTCGATGCCATTCTTACCTTTAAACCCAGTAGGAGTTAGTAGCTTCTTCAAAAAATACTCCTTTAGATTTTCTAATTGCTCACTGATCTTAACAAGGACTTTTTATGATCTGCTGTCATTTCATCTAAATCTACAAAACTTGCTTTAATTGATAACTTTCCAAAACTGGTACTAACTCTGTGCAGAGGGCATGCATGTAGGGTCACAATCATCACTTCATTCAAAATCTTGCTTTGGAATGATAGATTTACATTGGGTCCATCCATACTCAGACTCAACATCAACATTTGATCAAAACCAGCTTTCTTCATGAACACATAGAAATGAAAGACCATATCATCTGCAGTACATTTTCCAACAAATAAAGCACCGCGTTTAGGTTGTGCACACATCTTTTCTTGTCATGGAAAAATAAGTGACATAAACCATCATATTGTTTCTTCAATTGACTTTGTCGTAGTTTCATCAAAGTGAAATGTGAATGGTCCGTTACATAATTCAACCTTTATAAATTCTTGGATATGTGGGGTAATTCCATATCTGATTACATACTTCACTTTCTTTTTACTCTGTGAATAATTCTTTGCAATTCCCTGAGCCGGGAAACATGCGTTGATACAGACGGTTGTCAGCATCACATGGAACGTATGATTCTTCTCCACAACCTTCAGTGCCCTCAGTATCTCAACATTCCATTTTTGCTGCTCAGATGTGAAGTTCATCTTACCTTTTTTGCTACTTGACATAAAAGAAGCACCTGCAAGAGAAGAAAATTTTGCTTGCGATGGAGCCATGACCTTTGTTTTATTGAAATGACTGGGAGTTATTTCATGCTGTTTAATAGACCCAACTCCGCTATGAACATATATGTCATCTTTAACAAGTACCAACCAAAGACGTTCCTTCTTCCATGATCTTTAGAACTTAATTTTTCCCATTTTTCTTATAAATCTACCTGAAATAAAAGCGATTTTAGCATGAATGTTTAAAAAAGAGTTTAAACAAGCATGCTATAGTGAAATTATACCTGAAATAGAAGTGTAGATAGTTATTGCCATCTAAGTGATATTGATATTGCCTGCTGTGAAGAACACCGATTTATATTAATACAGAAGTCAGAATGACAACATTTGGGGAAAAACACGATTTTTATCATAAAAAAATTGGCAAATCATGAAAACATGCCAAACCTTAAATAAGCATGTAATACATGCAGAGTGGCCAGCCTGTTAATGAACCAATAGTATTCCGCAGGAATTAAAGTAATAAACCTCAATTACCTGTACGAACTTGATATACTTTAAGTGCTTTAGATATAGGTTATGACGTAAGCTGTACAACAAATTTACAGCATCGTTCATAAAATTTTTTATGGCTAGAAAATAGTTTGTCTGCAACATCAACACCTATATGCTGATATATAATTGCAGATCTTGTAGAAATTGAATTGCCAAAGAAAATATTTTTAATTACATCAAATCAGTGGTCAACTGAAATAAAAATTGGAAAGAAATTGCTTACATCCAGACTTGAGAGATCACATAGAAGTTAACAACATGATTACAATGACTCTTTAAACATCATTTGTGAAGACACAGGCGTGTTAATTTCTTTATGTCTATTCTTGCAATAATGAAAAGTGGGAGGCTAAAACTTTCATGAATAGAACAAACAAGGATTCTTTAACTTGGATTTCAATCAACAAGACAGTAAAAAAGCACAACAATCAATTGTTACGCACTGACAAGATTTGATTCAGTTCTGGCACTTTTTTGCATTGGAAAGAAAAAACAATCAATGGCTTTCTATTCAATCACTTCCTGGAGTAAATCGAAACATTGAATTATCAGAAACTGAAAACATTGATGATTTATAACATTTTAAAATGCTACGATGAAGAAAATGCGGCTCATCAGAAAACAGTCAAACAATTCATCTTTATCAGAATAGAGCATTAAGTAACGTATTTAAAGAAAAAAAGATTATAAAAGCTTACACTGTAATAATTAATAATAAATAAGCCCAAATAAACATAGAAAAGTCCTTTCTGAATCATATAACGGTACTAATTTAGAAGTAACGCTACTGATGGCAATAATGACTAAAATGGTGAAAATAGCAACTATGAGTATCAAATATAAGCTATATTGTAATAAACTAATTTGTTAAATTTTTAAATCAAAATAATTTTTCTTGCTATAAGCCCACTCTCCCCCCACCCTCACACTCATCAAAAATCGTTTTTCTTAGAATTGACCTAGCCTCTGTAAAAAGTTTTTTATCAAAAATGGCAACTGCATAAATTTTGATATCTGCTCAAAAATTTGATTAAAACGATAAAAACAACATTTTTTCCAAAATTTATAGGGTCAAAAATTCAGCAAAAATTTAATTTTTCATAAAATAACATTCCACCAAGTACGAATATAATGGGCCAAAAAATAACCAACACCATATATCTTAGAAATTGTGTTTTATGATTTCATTGGAAAGAAAGAAAAAACCTGTTTAAAGGTTTTTCTTTTAACAGTTAAGGGATGTTCAATTTCTGGTTTCTCGTTATCCCACTAATCAAATTTTAATCAAACTTAAAGTTCAAAATTAGTAAAAATATAACGACGTGGTTAAGCTACAATAAATAAATAGATTTGCTGAATTTTAATTTCATTCCATTTTTGGACCTAAAAGTCAAAAAAACCAAAATTTCAAAAACCTTTGTATAAGAGCAACACCATCAACATCATCACAAAATCACAAAATCCGCACTAATTTGCTCCAAATTTCAGTATTAAATTTAAAAAATTTTACTTAACAAAAAAAAATTTTTTTATTTCCATTTGGAACTCTAAATGCATTCTGGGAGGTCATCATCTTATTAAAATAAAATAAAACATATTTTTGCATTATTATTTTATGATGGCTAAAATACAATATCAAGTCAATTAATTGCTATATATAAGTAGTTGTACTATAGCCATTATTCTGCTGCAAAATTTCTTGAAAAGTTTGACTGTTTCCTCAACTTCAGATCTTATGAGGATTCCCCTCAATATAGTATTCAACAAATTTTAAAACTGCTATTTTAGAGTTTTATTTATCAAGTTTTCATTTTTGAAATTTGATATATTTCGTTTGACAACATAACTGGAGATCAAAACAAACCATTTTAAAACAATGTTGATATTGTATTAGCCATGAATTTTGAAACATCAATTCAAAATTTAAATGAATACCAAAGGTTTAAACAATGTCTGATTATTGAACCAAAATGACTGGTAAATGCCTGGAAGTGGGACAACCTATATAAATGCAATTTTGTAACTTACAGGGTTATTTACAACTTTTATTACGGCTTTGAATTTAATATATGACTCTCAGACAATTTATTTTGTAATTCACTGCTTGAACTGGATGTTCTCAGTGAGTTCCCAACGCAAGCCCCAACATTGGTGTTGAATATGATTGTTAACAAAAAATAATAAAAAATAATAAAAAGGATGCCTTAAAGTATAAAATATGTGTAAATATTCAAAAATAAATGGTTTTACATATTAAAAAACTAATTACTATTAGCTATATATTATAAAAAATAAATCAAATTATGGTAAGTCTAACAAAATTATCATAAAACTAGCTAAACCAATAATAACTAAATAAATATTAACTATAACCCAATTATTGCCAACAAACTATCATTCATTCATATGATAAAGTTTATCAATTTCATAATTAGTGATTCCATAGAGTAATCAACAAGTATGGTGATGTATTCAAAACCCCTAATTTTAAACATTTTTGATTTATACTTGCCTATTTTCCTGAAAATTGGGTTGACAAAAATATTTTTCAAATATCCATCTTCAAACGCCATTTACCTAATTAACCCAACCGCAAAAACCGAATATGCAGATCTCAAAAAAAATATGATAATGATAATTTTTGTCTCATTTATAAAAATAGAAATTTTCTGGAAAATTTGCAACATTTTTTTTTTTTATCTTTCACAACTAATTTTACAAAAAAAAGTTAATGAGAAGAATCTGAAAAAAAAAATATATATATATAGAGATCTTTGATCTATATTTTCCTCGTTTACCCCAAAATTGGGCTAAACAATATTTTTTTTATTCAGTTTTGTCATTTGCTTCATAAGTCCTCAACTTTGTACAAAAATTATAAAAAAAAAAAAAAAAATGAAACGATTTTGAAATCCAGATGGATGGGCGTAAGAACAATACTGAATTCATAGGATATTTACTGTGTGGATGGATGGACGTAAGAGAAATACTGAATTCATAGGATATTTACTGTGTGGATGGATGGGCATAAGAACAATACTGAATTCATAGGATATTTACTGTGTGGATGGACGAAAACAAGAAAAACACTGAATTCATAGGATATCCACTGTTTGGAAGGACAGACATAAGAACAATACTGAATTCTTAGGATATCCGCTGTGTGGTTGGACGAACATAAGAACAATACTGAATTCATAAGATATTCACTGTGTGGATGGACAGACATAAGAACAATACTGAATTCATAGGATATTCATTGTGTGGTTGGACGGACGTAAGAACAATACTGAATTCATAAGATATTCACTGTGTGGATGGACGAACGTAAGAACAATACTGAATTCATAGGATATCCACTGTGTGGTTGGATGAACGTAAGAACAATACTGAATTCATAAAATATTCACTGTGTGGTTGGATGAACGTAAGAACAATACTGAATTCACTGGGTGGGCACAAAAATTAATGAAACGATTGAAAATTTTAAATGTTGTTTTTAGGCTTAAAACGACCATGCTTTAGGCCATAAGGGCTGACCTGATAAATAAGTTTGAAATGTCAAAATAATCATTAAAATGATGAAATGATTATTAAATTACCACATCATCATTTCTGTACACTGTCCATATATTCGCCGAAAGTATTTTTTCATTTTTTAATGGAATCGCCTATACTATCGATAAAGCAAGGATGAAAAAGCCTTAATACATTATAATAGGTTAAAAATGTGTTCAATTTAGAGAATATCAGGTTTCTATTTATAATTTAGCTTTGAGCAGCGAAATTCTCAAAACAGGATTTTTTAATTTAACTGTTCATTTTATCTATTTTTTAAAGAAATTTTATAAGTGAATTTCAAAAGAGCGAATCTCAAAAAATAACTTTAATAAAATTTCCACCAAGCTTTTTCATTGTATTGAAAAAGAGTTCATTTGGGCCTGTGAGTCCCATACCGGCCTTCGTGTATTGAGTTTAGCTAAATCGAAGAGTTTTATAGCATTTAAATTGTGATACAAGAAAAAAAAATTCTCCACAGATTTGTGGAAATAAGTTAATATTGAGTTTAAAGGTTATTTTACTATTTTATCAGAATAATAAAATTTGGAACCTGGAAGATCTGTTTATATTTTTTTGTCTGTTGCATAAATTAAAATAATTAATATATAACCATATTTTGAGAATCCAATAAAAAAATTTTCAGTTTATGCTTAATGCCAATTTTACGAGGTTTTCCTTATTTATAAACAATGAGAATCTCCGCCTTTGCTTTGAGGTCAAATAATTTTTCCTTGGAACAAAT
>JAUZNK010078689.1:0-13394 GCA_035046665.1 Euphysa ruthae | reverse complement strand
TTTTCAGTTTTTCAAAGAAATTTTTGTAGTTTTTATATTTTTTTTCTGAACTCTCTGTTTTTTGTTTTAAAAAGTTAGTATATAGTTTCTATTTTTTTTTTTTTTGAAGATTTTCTCATACCTTTTGTCATCCATGGTGACATTAAGTCCTTATTTTTAATTTTTAAATATTCAAATAGAGAAACTTGAAAAGCTTTTTTAATACAAGATAAAATAAAAGAAACCCTAAAAATATTCCATTTAACTAAAATAATATCAAAATACTGATAAATTCCAAGCAAAATTTTGATTCAATAAAATCTTAGAGCTATTTTATCACATCTTTTGTCAAATCAGAATAAACAAAAGTCGGACTAAAAAATAATCATTGATATTTTGTCTTTGAACATGTACAAACTTAAGGTTTACTAAAAGTAAAAAATAAGAAGAAGATACAATTTTCTGCTTTAACGGCCTCTCCTAAAAACTCAACACATTTAGCTTTAACTGTCAGGTTTTTAAATGTCACTAAAAAAATGGTTTACTAAAAAAAGCTCAATCTGTAATTCTTTAACAATAAATTTAATTTCTTACTGTAACGAAATCTTTTTATACGATATCATCAGGGTGTTTGATGTGTTCGATTTCATATGAATTAAATACGAAATTTGTTTTTTGCGAGTTTTATTGAATTTTAATAGCATAATAATAGTCAAAAAAATTTAATTTTTTGTCATTTCATTTTAAATTTAAAAAAAAAACTAAGCATTGATTTCTTTATATCATCAAAATAAACCAGCATTCATTCTAAGTTTGAAAGAAACATGTTAAGCTGGAACTGGAAGGATAAATAACAGTGTAATAGTTTGAACAAAATACATAATTAACCTCACACTAGTTACATGATGCATGCTACCAAAATATGGCCAGATAATTTAACAAACCTCAAGGGATGGCAAAAATCTGCTGTCAATTTCAACTGCATTCAAATGGCGAACACCAGCATTTAACAAGGACCTTGTTAAGGATCCAGGTCCTGATCCCACTTCAACAACATGACAGTCAAATACATCAGCTTTGCGGGCAATCTTGTCTGTAAACAATTAATAAATGTTAAAGTCCTAAAAGTTACTTGAATACAAAAAAAAAATTTGGCAATCATTGACTTAACTGGTTGATATTTATTTTCCAAGATATTCAATGCTTGCTTGGGGTATTCAAAATTAATGAAATAAAATAAATATTTGTTTATATTAGGAATGTAGATTTATAATGTAAAAGAATAATTACAAGAGAAATTAAAATAGACATAAGATATGATGACAACTTCTTAACAAAAAGATGGCTTAATATAATTTCTTTCAATAAAATAATCTGAATATAATTTTTACCATGCAACAGAAACTAGATCTATACAAGAAAACAGAAACCAGGTAGTCATTTTTGCTTTGTCAGAATAAGAATTTACCACCTTCGTTTTATTTTTATAAGATGTTTTAAAAATTAGTATTAAGTATATAATTTTAAAAAATCCACCAGTTAAGAAATGGAAAAAAAATCATTATGACTATGATATACCAAACAAATGGGGAATTACCAACAAAAACTAAATAATCATGTTAATTTATTTGTTATGGGTATGCTGTTATTTGAAAATAAAAATAAAAAAAACTGAGATTTGGTTTGCACCAGATAGATCAATTTCCTAAAATTCAAAAAGAATCTAAGATTGTTTAAAGTACAAAATGTCAAGATAGAGACTGCAAGTAAGGGTATTGCTCATGGTCAATATTATTTATGATGAAGCAAGTAACATGCTTAAGAAACACTAAGGAGTAGAAAAGCGGATTTTTGATTGAAATTTTGATTTGAACTGAAAGCGAACTAATTGTCATATTCAATTGTTGAATCTCTTGATAAAAGATTTAACTTTATCTATCTCACAAAATGAATGCAACAGGTGAAATAATGGATGCAACAGGTGAAATAATGGATGCAACAGGTGAAATAATGGATGCAACAGGTGAAATAATGGATGCAACAGGTGAAATAATGGATGCAATAGGTGAAATAACAATATTAGAAAAATAATCTAAAAAGTGAAAAGATGTTACATGCAATAAAACAGATTCTCCCTCAGGGCGAACAGAACACAAAAGTGCTATGTACTTTGAAAACCATAAAGTTCAATTCAAAAGGTTTACAGCAGCCGTAATGATTAATTTATTTTGTTATCTTAAGGGAAAAGGGAACTTTCCCTTGGACCCCATTGGGAGTTCACAGAGCACTCAAATACCCAACTACAATACCTTGAGCATAATACTTTTAAGCACCCCCTCCTATAGCTATAAAACACCTTTCATTGGTCATATTGATATGGGGGAGTATGCAATTTCATAGCAGAAAAGGGTGTACAAAACATAATTGATGTCAAGAGTTAATGATCATATTATGATAAAATATTATTTAGGTAATAGGATTGTTACTTTCGTGTCAGTTTATACACCCCAGTGTTAATAGCATGTATATCTAAGTCTGGAGACAACTTATAATATAAAAGGAGACTCTATTGCCCATATTGGGAAGTCTTCTAAAGTTTACAGATGTTTGCGTGGAATATATGGATTTGAGAGTAGAAAGAAGAAATTGCTTGAGTTTGGAACAGCAAAAAATATGTTTGTTGTGAGCAAAAGGCAGAGTAGTCTGATAACATTCAAGTCAAGTGGTTGTCAGACACAGAAACTATTTCCTGGTTAAAACATCAGACCAGAAGGTGGTAAAGGAAGTGAAAGTTATATCAGGCAAACACTGTGTTTCCAGTATAGATACAAATCTGATATTTTTTTGTGAAGAGTTCCAAGAATGCTCAGGAAAAGTACAGGTCCCCCTGGAAGTTGAAAGAAGAGCATGTCACAAGATAAATTAGTGCAAAATTCAGCATTTGGCTCATGATGGTCAGTGTGATAGTGATATAAAATACCTGGATGACTTTGATTAACAGTCATCTAAAATCAGATGATACCTGTATGTAGGTGGACAAAAGGGCCAACTAGGCAAAGACAGACCTGGTGGTTGAATGGTGAACTTACCTAGTATATAAAGGAAAAGAGGGGACTATAAAAATAAAGGATGTGAAGTTTTAGCAAAAACATTTACTTAATAGCTGAGATCCATAACAAATTCTATGGAAGATTTAGGCAGCAAGTTTAAAAAGTGGCAGAAAGGACTAGGGTTGCAATACAGCAAAGACTAAAATCACAATTAAAATCAGTGATGTAAAGAGTAGCCTTGAAGTTGGAAAGTAGCCTTATAGGTTTTTGATAGCATTGGGTTCATAGGAAATGCATTGGTATTGCAGGAAGGTTAATAACTGATGTTCAGTGTATATGAAAGCTTTATGGACCATACAGTATTTCCAGCTTTCATGTAGTGTCACTTAAAATATTGGGTTGTGAAGAGGGTATCGTTAAAAGTTTTATTTGTAAGTTCTACTTAGAGAAAATTTAGAGTTATTTCCTCTGTTAACTAGCAAAGTTTTTCCAATTCACGCTAAAGGTAGGTTGTGTGAAGCCTGTGTCAGAAATGCTATGTGAAGGGAAGTGAAGGCTGCGAGACCTCAATAGCGATAGGAGGACAATAGGTTAACAAAATATAGACTAGATAAGGTTCAAAAACGAACATTAATTTACTATGTCGAACTCAAGCTAGCATTGGCAATGGATGTTAAACTGACAATGATGATAACCAGTGATACCAGTGGTTCTGGAGTAACTTAATGAACTTAACTTTCGTAAATATTTAACCATAGTCCTAAAACACACACACAGAAAAAAAATGCTGTAAAGAAGCCATTTAAGCCAACAGATAACGATTTAACTCGATGTAAAATAAAATAAAAAGGTAATCATATAGATGGTAATTTTAACCCTACAAAATTAAAATCGATAGATTCTGACGGAATGCCATCTGAGTCTTTTTTTTTTCTTTTCTAAATAAGACACTCCTTGCAAGGCTTGAAGCCACTACTACACAGGAAGCAAAAGAGGAGCTAAAACTCCAAACTTAACACACAGAAGTGCTACTCATATGCTGAGCGGGAAAACCTGGATTTGAACCCATGATCTTGTAGTCGGGTGTCAGATGCTCTATGACTGACCGTATAAAACCAGGTTCAAAAACAAAAAAATTACCATATTCAGGCCAAGAACTGAAAGACCAGTTTTCAACAGTCAAAAAAATCTTAACATCATCAATGCAACTCAATAAAAACAAACCGTTAATCAATTGATAACTATAAGAAATCCATGACACCACTAAAAAAATTTTATATCACCAACATTCTAAAATGACTAGAAATAATGTTTTCTAATGTCATAAAAAAAACATTTATTTATTTCCTATAATGGGGAGAGATTATCGAAAATAAACTTATTAAGAGATTATTGCCCATTGTTATGGTGTACTTAGAGCTCCAGTATGAGTATACGGTATAGAACCGCTCAGCCAGACAACCATAAACTTATCACACTGAATGCTACTCATACGCTGAATGGGCCATACCGGGATTTGAAACCTTATGGTCTAGGTACTTCTGCAGAATTGAAACAATAAGTTCTTAAGAAAAATCAAAATTTTTATTTTTGGACCAGGGAAGTGACGTGCAAACAAGATAAAATTTTCAAAATGACAGATATGCCAAAATAATTTATTAAGAATGAACATGACACAATATTTTTAAAAAATAAACAGTTTTGAAAAATTAACAAATGTAATTTATGGACTAAATCTGATCCATTTTAGGAGCCTAGGTACTAGGTGTGGGTTAGAAAATTTTCAATATGGTTAAAACTAAATGCTAAAACTATAAAAAGTAATATTTTCTAAAATTTCCTCAGTATCGAAACAAAAATTGTGTATATCATTTAAAAAATTGAATTTGCCATTTTAAAGAAAATTTGAGTCGATCAGGGTCCTGAAAAATGGGTCAAGCCAAACGTTAAAAATTTCAGAAACCAACAGAAAAAGTATTTCTAGCATTGGTAGGAAGTGGTGTTCTACTAGCTTCTTATAATTGAAAGATTAGCAGTTAAAAGGTTTGTCTTATAAGTGACATAATCATGTCAAAACTATTTTTGATATTATTTTGTTGAATTTGTTGTTTTATAGTATTTAATCAATCGCCCTGTTTGATTGCAAAAATTATTACTAAGCAATGGCGTTTTTAATACACACAAAATTGTTTATCTATGTTTATTTATGATTCTAGTACTTAAAAACCAGAAAAAAATTGAATGTTGATTCCTTAATTCTCTGTTCTTAATTTCAGGTAAGATCAACTGTTTTAAAAAGACTTTTAATTTGTTTGACTGCATTTTTTTTTTCAGGTTTTGGAAATCATTATTCAATTATCTTCATTAACACTTTTGCGTGCCTTCCCCGGATAAGACCAGAATTTTGATGTAACAAAAATATCCCATCTTTGAAGCATGGTAAACCACTTCTAATGGACTTGAGACCAATTTTATTGAATCTCCTTAAAATTTTGTTCTAGAAAAATTTGGCAGTTCCACAGATCTAGAACTGATTTGGCTTCTCAAAAAGTTTATCGGAAAATAAAATGGCCAAAAAAAAAAACGAAATTACCTTCAACGTCATTTTCATGCAAATTAAATTGAAATTGAGGTGAAATAATCTTACAAGAAGAGAGCGATGTTGATTTGAATTGGGAAGAGGATGTCCTTAGTAAATTTTATATGACAGAGAAGGAGCAGAGTCAGATTTTTATGGCTTTTCAGACTCTGCAAATGAGGAAAATGAAAAGTCTGAACGTCGTTGATCTACTGAGTCTATTTCAATAGCTAAATATGTTATTTTTTGTGATGGCCCAAAAATTTATTTGGTGCTAACACTACGCCTAAATCTGAAAAGGCTGCTTTGATGCAGTCCATGCTCTCCTTACATTGCTCTTTATTACTTGTGCAAAGGAAGAAATTATCCAGGTAGTGCGTAATATTCTCAATACCGTAAACGAATATAAGAATTCACACCAAGGCTTATGCAAATTGATTAAAAATAAATGGTGATGAGTGATGGTAATTTGGTGTCAAAGTAAATAATGTTATCAGTTTTAGCCTAGCAAAGCCCAATCCTCTGGTCTGACTGGATACAAACAAAAAGCATATTTTATGTCAAGTCTGGCAATGTAAACATTAGGTCCCAACAAATGTACAATATCTACAGCGTCGTCAAATAAGGTGTATGTGACTGAGAATTCCTGTTTTGGTAAGTGTTCATTAATGGCTATTCCTCTAGAAGAATAGAGGTCTAAAATGAACCTATGAGTTCCATCTTTTTTAGTTATAGCACCCAAAGGAGAGAAATGCTAGTCTGTAAGCAATGTGTGAAAAGGACCTGATGTATGACCACATGAAAGTTCTTTGCTGATGGCAGCTGAAACAGCTAATGGAAAAAATCTAGCAAACTATAAATTACAAAATTTTCCTACGGTTAGTATTCCATGAAACCCCATTTCAAAACCATAATGAAATCAATTGATTGAATAGTGCACTAACATCCAGTTGGCATGAGATTGCAAACACATATCGAGGTACATTAATGGGTGCTACAATACCTAAAGGAATGTTATTAAAACTATTGTGAGAGGTTCTTTTGACGACATGTTGTTTCTGAGTGTTGTGCTGAGCAAGTTTGGCTAAATTGGCAACCGGTGTTATACAAAACCCTCGATTGTTGAAGAAGATGCACACTCGCACTTTTAAACACTGAAAAAAAACCGAAATTGCAAAATTCAGTTGGAGACACTTACAGCGTGCCCCACCCCCCCAATCCTCCCAGTTGTTTAATGTTTCCTGCTATACAAAAAACAAAGTCTGAACTGAACAGTACATTATTTCTTTACAAAAACCGAAACTTGAATTATTTGACAAATTTTTTTGAGAAAAAGAAAAAAGCCTATTTCTTGAACTAAAAATGACTCAATTTTTCTAAAAAAATAAAAACACACGCTAATTTCTACAATTCTGTCAGATTCGTAGGGGATCCAAAAAGAAATCGAAAATAATACCTGTAACATTTAGATCAAGAATAAAGTTCTGACTGAGTTGTTTTCTCGCTCGCAATCCATATAAGCGGATAAGGTCAGCTATACGTGGCATTGGAGGTAAACGTAAGTTCTTCACTGCAGTTGACATTTTTTATTAATTGTTGTTTTTGCTAAGTGGAATATTTCCAAAGAAATAAATTTATTAAAACAGTTTTCGATGAACAGTCATTACTAAACTCAGCTATGCCTATAAGCAAATTTGTTTTCTTCAAAAAAAAAAATCTAATATGAAGAGATGGTTGTCAAATAACAAAAATTATTTTCAGACTAAACTGGTCTAATGATATCAATAGCGAAAAATCTACCATATCAGAAATTCACATTCATAAAAAAAGAAAAACCCTGAACCACTTAATTCATATAAACTATGACTTTAAACAGATAACTGGTAAAAAAACAAATTTTCACTACAACAAACAGCTTTTTTATTCCTATTTTCAAAAAAAAAATTTTGATTTGTACTTATTTGGACACTTTGTGATTTCCTCGTTGTATATTCTAAGCGAATTAAATTTTAAATTACATAAGTAATATTTTTGAATTGATTCACTTCGGTTGTGATGTTTAATCAATTTATCCGTAACTTGAATTTAAAAACCAGAATATAGAAAATTTGTTAGATCTATTCAATACACATAATTTACATCAAGTACATTAAAAAATTTTGGCAAGTAGCAACTCAAGCTCTGGCTAAATATGCTATAGTAAATTACAAGCTAAGTAGAACTTGGAACAGAATAAGAAGTCCAGCATTTCTCTTCAAATACCTAAAATATAAATATTTGTTAAACCAGAAATCCTAAAATGCTGAACCCTCTAAATACCGAGAGACTTATTGACAATCAAAAAATATAAAAATGAAAGGTTAGATTTTAGTGATCTTTATTTAACAAAAAATAAAACTCAATCCTTTGATTTCTGAAACCTGTTGGGCAGATAGCAAAATCTGGTCTTATTTACCAGAAACCTGCTTGGCTTGTAGTACGGAATTTAGTTATTTGTACAGAGACTAGTGAACAAGAAACATTAAAAACATCAGTTCGATGTCTGGCGCAGACAGTTAATTTGGCTAGGGGAGAGTAATTAGCAAGTCTCAATGCATAACCTCACCATAAAAGTTTCTTATATTACCATAAGTAGGTTTGCATCAAAAAGGGTGGCCAGCAGTAAATACTTTGATCTAACACTTTAGCAAATGATTAAGCTTGCCTGCAAAACAAAGTCCCTGCACTGTCGTCACAAATAAATTGATTTTTTTTTTGACTTGTAAATGTATTCAGTGTTTCTATTTTATTTTATATTTTATATTATAACATTTGATTGTGTTCTTGGGTATTTACCTGCACAACTGCTGATGAAGGTTCGAAATAAGTCAAAATACAAAACTAGGATTTCACATAATTTTCTTGTGCTGGTGTAGTATAGTAGTACAGAAATCAATAATCAGATCAAATACTCGAATCGAACCAAATAATTGAATCTGGCATGCTAAACGAGCACTCTACCATTTGAACTAAACACCACCTTGACACTGTATGTTAGCTGTATACTCGCCAAGATTTGGCCATATGGTGCATTATTAATTTATAATTATTAATTATTTTATATCTTAAAAAAAGCAAAACAAATTTTGAGGATTCGATTATTTTAACATGGGGCCAACATTTTTATTTTTCTTTCTTATATAGTTTTATATCCATTTTCCATGCTAGCATGAGTTAGAAGGGAAACACCAAAACAAATAGTTTCAAATTAATTTATTATAGAAGGGTCCATGGGTTTGGTTAAAATTTTTTATCTTCAATAAATTAAAAGAAAAAGTAAAAAGAAAATTGGAGGATTGGGCATCGATCTCTGTACCTCTCACATGCTAAGCAAGTGCTCTACCTTAGGCATAGAACTTATTCACAGTGTATATTAACAAAAAAAAAAAATGTATATGATATCGTTCAATTTTCCCATTGTTTAAAAAAGTCAATCAAAAACGATATCATTGTTGAAAACCCACCAATGAAAATCTTTAAAATATTGATATTGTTCTGTATAGTTCTTTTATCAGTCCGTTAAGTTGTTTTTTATTCTTTTGATGGTAATTGGCATAGTGGCAACCAATAAAAATGCTTGAATAAAAAATATGTAAAATACTGTAGGAAATCCGTAAAATAATTGTAAAATTAAGGAATTTAAGGCTATTATTACAGATATTATTCTGTCTGTGAAATTGGCGTGGAAATACTAGATAATGAAAAGGTTAAGCTTTAAAAAAAATAATAATTTGAAATAATAGGTTAGTAGCAAAAATTAAATTGTGGGTTATTATGATTATATCAGATCAATTTCAAAAAGGTTAAAGATCAAGATTAAGCCCTGTGCTATTTATTATATAAAACTATATTGTCTTTTAGAACCAAAAACATTGAAAACTTACTTTAAGAGAACGACTTTTGACAACATCTTCCACTAACAACTCATTTTTTAATAGCTTCAACTAAAGTAAATATTTTATCATAAAGACCAAAAATTTTAATTTTCAAGTCATAAAGCCCAGTATAACAAAATTTACTTGAGGTAAGATACATTATCAGAGTAAAAACAAAAGATAATGGTAAAAATTAGCTGAGAGAATTTGGAAACAAATCTTCTTTTCACATTACCAAAAGTTATCAACAAATATTTCTACCTGAAGATCAAAATTTTCTATACATGGGAAAAAGCCAACTTTATGAGTTTAATTATAATTTTCAGCTTGGCTTGATTAAAATATATATATATACATCAGAGGTCGAAATAATGGTCGGTTATCACTTTATAACTTCATTTATTGTTTATTGTTAAATAATCAAGGAAAAATCAATAATTTTATGCCAAAAATCCATCCGTATGTTTGACTGTCTCAATTTGTGTTATAACTTACAGCTACAGCATCTTTCAAATTATTATTCTTATAATGTATTATAAAAGACAAATAATCAGTCTCTGTTATGAGGGACTGAAAAAATAGGCGTACAAGCGTAAGATTGTACAACAAATTCTTGCTGTCTTATGCTGGTTTTATTTTTTAAGAAATAATTTTAAATTTATGCAGATATTTTTTGCTTGTAAAATAATGTTTGTTGACGTTTGTTTAATAGCCAAAAGAAGTTAAATCTACCATTTATATTGTAGTTCTTGTTATGTAGTTTACCGTATGATAAATAGCCAATATGATCGATGGTTACTACAAAATGAATAAACAATTAATTTTGTCTGAAATTTACTTTGTTCCTTAGCAACTACTATTACTTTACTTCAATTTAATCTAACCGTTAATTATTCATGAATTACCAGTCCTGCTAAAAACTTTGATATAATCACTTTATTATTTTCATATTATAATATTGAACTTGCATATATTGGTTTCAGAAAACAAAATCTTAACTGCTAGGCCAGACAACCATTCTTTCTACATAATAAAATTTAAAAAAAAATTAGCTCATCAAAAAAATAATAAAGATTTTGAAAACAAAAAAAAGTTCAATAAATTAAACTGGAAAATTTTGATGTGGATTTTAAACAAGCTAAAATATGGATGCCAACATCAAAGTGATGGAAAAAAAAAGCATTTCAAAAAATATATAATTTTGTTTTCAGTTTGGGCTGATGATATGTTGCTCATTAAATACAATTACTAAGCATCCTCAACATGCATTTTTACATACTTACATCGCAACTGATATTTAAAGTGGTCGTGATAAGAGTTGGTTGATATTTTTGCTTGAATAATATTAGTACGCGGTTACAACTAAAGTTTGATTATCTGAAAAATATGTGTACTATTCTTTCTACTTTTAATTCATACTATTGCTCATACAATGGTTTAATGAAATTTACAAACAAATTATTTTCCGACATGAATTTCCCTTAGCTCGTTTTTCCTCAGGAATAAATAAAATTGAGGAATTGTGGAAATATGGTATCATACAAGTACTTGTCGAGAAAAACATTTTTTGAGTCCCGTGCAAGATGTTTTTATGAAAATTTATAATTAAATTAATTAATTAATATAATATAATAATTAAATAAAATAATTTATAATTAAATAAAATAATTAAATTTATTTATAATTTATAACTAAAGTTTATTTATACATTTGTGGTTTGTCTTAATCCGTAACTTCGTAAGGTCAAATAAAACGTGGGTTAAAAAATTTAATCTTTTCTTTAATTTGATAAAGATAAATTTAAATCATAAATAAAATTACTTTTAATTTATTTTGTTGCTCATAATGATTTTATGAAATTTACAAACAAATTTTTTTTCAACATTTTCACAAAAAAATATCAATGAAAATAAGCACTTTAAAAAATCGTACACTTAAATTAACAATTGTGCACGTGATCTTTAGGATGGCGTACGGCATAGTACACTTCTTGAAAATTGTACAATTTGTATATTGCAATCAGAAAAACTTACTCTTATGAAAAACGCCATGTTATTATTTTAAAAAGGCAGCACTAATTTTTAAGTTTCCACTTAAGACCATGAACAAAGAAAATAAAAAAAAATTTTAAGCTTTGTTATAGGCAATATAAGGAATATCAGTTTTTTAAAGGGCAGGAAGAGGGAGGGAAGTAGGAAAATGGGAGGAGAAAAGAAGGGAAAGAGGAGGGAAAGAAAGAGGAGGCAGGAGGGAAGATATCAAGCAACCGAGCATTTAGAAAAGCCTTATTTCGAACCCTGTATATTCTCACTTTCCAAGCCAAAGGTAAAAAAAATTAACATGCATGCATTATATTATTCAAAACTCTCCAAACCTGAGGTTAAAAATAGACACCCATGTACAAGAAAAAGCATAAATTTTGCTTCAACTGTCTGGAAATGCTTTCAGTCTCCCTTAAAACATAATTAAACTGTGGAATATTTATTTATTATTTTCCCTGTAAAAGTAATAAAACACATCAGCATATATAACCCTTGACTGGAGATAAAATAAAGCCTTAAAATAAGGCAATCAATTGCTAAATAGCTAATATAGAATCTGATCGGAGTTTGAATGACACTTACAGAACTTTGTAAAGATCTTATTTTTCTTTGGACATCACCTTCAGTGATATTTCCATCATTTATCTGCTTCTGTATATTTGCCATATCATCACTCTTCTTCTTTATGCAATCTTTGATTGCAACTTCTCGTATTTTATAAATACCTAAAAGCTAAATAAGTGATACAAAAGTGTATTAATTATAAGTTTCAAAAATAGCTTAATTTTAAAAGCATGATTTTGACAACAATTAAAAATAAATTGCACAAGCAAACACTAACCGAACAAGAAATAAAAATAAAAAGATTGCATCATAAATGTAAAAAGGACCATTGGAACATTGCAACAATTTTTTATGAAATCTCAAGCTATCTGATGTTTAAGGAGTAAAGTATAGAAAATGAATCCGATACAACAGCTTGAAACACAGCGATATTTGCTGCTCTACTTAAGTTTACATTACTGCCATTCTATTCGAGAAAATTATGAAATTTTACGTAAAACACATACTTTATTTATTTTCCAAAAGAAATATTATTTCCCATTTTCCAAACAATGGCACTATGAAGGCAAGAATTAGTTTTTAATTTCAAAATTGATTTTCACGAAAAACAATTAGGCCATTCAAGAGAATTTACTGCCAGACTTATACATATTGAGGAAATACAAATTGATCTAAACATCAAAACAAAAAATCTTTTTAAAATTTTTTTAATAAAAAATTGGAAACTATTAAATGAATATTGTTGATTTTTTTTTTATTCAAATTTTTTATATATTTTATTATGATAACACAGAAGACTAAGAACTTTTTCTTGTTAGCAATGAGTATCAAGTCTGCTCGTGTGTGTCTACACAATCAAACTTATTTTTATCTCAACATATTCTATTACTCTCAGGTGATATAAGTCTAAATCCAGGACCTAATTGTGAATATCAGCCAAATAAGGAAATGTGGTCTCCATTTACAAAATGAATTTTATTACACATTAACATAAATAGCCTTTTTCCTTAGAACTACGTTATGGTGCAAAAATATCAAACATTTCAATACATTTCATAGAAACAAGCATAAGTAATCGATATTTTCTTTCTCTCTAATTTCAATATAAACAAGTACAACTGAAAATATAAACATTTCAAGAGTTAAGCAAAAAAACTGCTGATGTAAAACTGTTTTTGCTAAGATGATATACGCTTGCCTCGGCAATCTTTTGCCGAAACACTGTTCACTAATTACGAGGGCTGGTTCTTATCAGCCTCCAATATAC
>JAUZNK010078688.1:0-29910 GCA_035046665.1 Euphysa ruthae | reverse complement strand
TGTATATGTATATATATATATATATATGTTTCTAATAAAAGTTGAATCTTGTCCGAAAATCCCAAACTATATGCAAATAAAAGCAAATTAGGATACATGATATAGAAAAATTTTAAAAACATTTTTAAAAGCTGATAAAGAGAGCACACAAAATTGTGTTTTAAGTGTTGTGTTTTTTTTTTTTTTTTATCAAATTTCTTTAAAATTGGCTTTGTTTTCTCTTGCATAGATATATATTCCTTATCTTGTTGGACCATACAGTGTGTTAAATATGCTGCATGTTTTGCAATTTTATGCACTGCGTTTTTTTATTTTCTAAACTAAAGTAATGTAAGAAATTTTCCATCAAATACATTGGCTTACACAAATAGAAGGACCATAAATCCTATCTTCTAAATTGTTGAACCTTTATATCTTAAAAGCTTATTTCCACTTCCAATAATAAATAGTACCTCTTTATGAACATGATAATAGCCTTCATATGATTCCAATTTAAATTAATTGGTTTTATGACCTTGTATAATTGGAATCTTTTAGATACTTACAAAGAGTATGCAAATCTTAAAAGATGTAAGCTGAATTCATCATTAATCACCCCACCTAGTATTTCTGATTCTGTAAGTTTAATAACTACAATATTTTTTTATCAATAGTGTATTATAAAACTTGATAAATTTTTGATAATGTTAAGTTCTTGAATTTGAATCACTTTTAAGTTCTTAAGGTTTGATTTTTTGATTAAATTTGTGTAATTATCAGGCACATGAAAAATCAAAATAACTATTATTATTCAACTACATGAAAGTTGATTGCATACCAATGCTGAATATTGTTTAAGGGCAACTTGTCCCATCATGACAAAAAGGACTTTTTTGATTCTAATTCAATTTGTGTTTTCTTGCTATCAATAATCCTCAACTCTTGTTATAGTTTACGAATTGGAACTAAAAACTGTTCTGTTTTTTAACTATTGATTACAAATGTTTTTTTTTTCAGAAAATGCATTTGAACAGATTTTTCATAAATTTTAGTTGATTCAGATATTTTCAGACAAAGTTGTCCATCTTAAATATAATCTTAATATTACCTCATCAATTGTGGTTCCTTTATGATGAGTTAAAAAGAGGTTTTTAAAAGTATAATCAGGAAACCAAATGATGGTTGTAGCTTTTTAATTCCATGATTGGATTTTTTTTCTTTTTTTGATATCCTGATAATAAATTGGATTATAGACCAGGCATTGTTTATCTGCAAAAAACAAATATAATCTAGTCTAAAAATGACATTTTTAAATTTTTCTTAAAAATTTGTTCTGGTTTTAAAAATATGATACATTAAGCATATTTTACCTCTAAAAATTTTATTTTGCACATTTCCCAAAAATTATTCTCATTACTTTAAAATGTGTGTTGTGCTTGAAAATGTGTGTTATGCTCAAAAATGTGTGTTATTCTCAGATACGTGTGTTATGCTCAAAAATGTGTGTTATGCTCAAAATTGTGTGTTATGCTCAAAAATGTATGTTGTGCTCAAAATCAAACACTTTATAAGTAAAGGGAGGATGCACATCATGTATATTCTCATTGGAATCAACACTTAAAATTGATTTATGAGCTTACTTCATTGAAATCTTGCATTAATAAGTCGGTAAATATAATATTAATATATTTTTTTGTTTACAAAAACTTGAAAGACAGACATTATTGTATTTACAAAAGTTTGTTTATTACTCTTAAACCTTGAACTTCTTATCTCTTCACAATGACACCTGTGACAAATCCAACCTGTATAAAATAAATTTTGTATGAAAAGCAGTAAATAAAGAAAAAATGCTAAAAAAACATTCTGTTTGCATAACTTCAATTTTTATCACACCAAAAAAGCAACCAATACAGAGCTTTGAGCTAAATCAGCATCAGATTGACTTCACTCGATAGATTTGTTTATATTAGGCTTATCATATTGCCTTGCTTATTTTTGTCTTTGCTTTTAATTTTGGATTTCGGATATTTGCCTGAATTTAATTTTTTTTTTCCTTTACTTAATTTAGCTTCATATAATGTAAGCGATATCAAGAAGTCTAGTTGCACCATTACTTGCACCCAAAAAAAAAAAAAAAATAAATAAATAATCATAACACAGTTTCGGATTTGTTTTGAAAATTTATTATTATTCGTAATTATTATTATATTATATTATTATTATTATATTATATATTATGATAAATGTAGTTTTCAGATGAAACAGTGGATTTTTCATGTGAAAAAGTGAATAAATGTGTGCAGAAGACAGAAAATTTGAACTTTGAGTATCAAGCGCGTGCTTCTTATTGATATTGTTCATTTCAAATGGAATTGTAATTTCTTTTCTGTTTTGCTATAGTTCCCTTTTATCCCCAGCCTTAACAAATCCTCTTTGCAAAACATTATGTTCAGACAACAAGTATCTGTTAACTTAACCTGCCTTAACCGTCTGTGTAGCCATTTCTGCTGATGTTACTTTGATGGTGGGCTTGATTTTCTGTGGTAGCAACTGATTTTCAAAGATTTGATACAGGCACGATTAGCTTAAGTATATCAAGATATGCTACCACAGTTAATAAAAACTCATAAGAATTGAACTTTTTCAACAGCCCAGAAACTTTGGCATTAGTTTGCGCATTTTTTTGGTTTTTGCTTATATAATTTTCGTAAGGGTTGATGAAGGATGGCCATGTTTCAAGAAGACTTTTGAGTCCTTTCCGCTTATGTCCAACAAAACGGGTGCCTTGAATCTTTGATAGTTGGTAGTGAGCTGTGTTAAGCGCGTTTGATGCATGCTCAACTACACTTTTTATTGCGTCAGAATTTCTAGATAGAAGTTTGCTTTGTAAAAGTTATAGATAACTTCAGCAAATCGCTTTATATCGGTGATTGCGCTCTTAACTGCTAATTCAATTCTATGGTTAATACAGTGAGTAGTTAATAACCAAGAATTTCTAATCCGGAGCTGTTTACAGCACAGCTAGAACTCTCAATATTTTGTTTATGTGTGTATGCGGATCATGCACGTCTCATGACAATGTTTGGTATACATGGACTTGATAGTATTAATTTTTTTTTAAAGTAATTTCTAAATTTTACGTTTTTTAACTGATTGTAAACATTTTTTCACAGTTGTCCATTATTCACCAAAGTGCTTATATTTTTTTGCTTCATTTCTTTAGATTCTAGATGATGGTGTGTTTGGCTCAAATCTTCTAAAAAGTTCACAAAAAGCAGAGAAATTTTCTCAAGCTAAGAAAAGTCTTAACTATAACCCAGAAGCTCCTCAACCCAGAAGGCCTACGTTTAAAAAATCTAAAAAGATGTCCTTGCCTGGTTCTATAGAAGAAAGCTCGAGAGATGCTAAGGAAAGCACAACTGTAAATTTTTTTTGAATAAGTTTAATTGTTATAAACATTTTTATTTGTGCAAAAACTTCCAAATCAAAGACTTTTGTATTTTCAAGAAAGATGCACAAACATAATTTGTGTTTTAACACTTTTTAGTTCCATTGACTTGAAAATAAATTTTTTGGTGATTTTAGGCAATTCATCAAAAATTTCTGAATTAAACAAAAAAAAAAAAAAAAAAAGGAGGAATATAGGAAACATTGAGGTGAGGATTTGGAAAATTATTTATTTATTATTTTTTTTTTTTTAATTTTTTTTTTCTAATTAAATGACCATGGTAGAAATTAAAATATTTTTTAAAATTTTAAAACCTATGCATAATGTTAATTAGCAAACATAGATTTTGTTAATTTTTGACGGCCATTTTAAAAATTTGTTAAGTCAAACCCCCGGTATCCCAAGATATTTTTTATGTCTTATTAGAAATTATGTTCCAATTTTTGTTGAGTCTTGTTTCCATAATCTGAAAGTTAAATTTATTTTAAACAGGATTTTTTGTTCTTAAAATATTGGTGTCGGATTGTTTTGGTTTAACTGCCTTTTGCTTATTTTTTAGATTCTATTGTCTTAAAAGTGTCTTTCTCCTGAATTTTGTCAAGTTTGATCTAAAAATATTTTTTTATATTTTTTTTTAAGAAAATATTTTTGAGTTTTTGCAATGAGGTTAAAAAATTTTATATTGGAAAAATAATTAATTTCAAAAATTTTGTTTGATGATTGAAAATATTATTTATCCATGATTATTAAATGTTACTAATGATATTGTTTTAGGTTGTTGCCTATTTTATTTATAACTCTTCCCTTAAAACATCTTTAGACTTTTATAGAAAAACTGATATGTTACTATTTTACGGAAATTCTTAGTTTTTCTAATCATTTTTTCTTATTTAATTCTAAAGCCACATATTTCTGTTCAGAATTGATTAATCACTAGTTCTTATTCTCCAGAAATATTTTGGTTCTTTTTTATGGTGCATTGATAATCTTTGATTTGATTAACAATTTTACGTTTTATTTCACCAATATCTACAAAAGAAGCAATACAAGAAATACAATATAATATTTTGCTTTTTTCATTAAGATTGTAAGGATCTTTTGGATGTGATTTTTATAAAGAGTTTAGTAGGAGTGAAGGTAGTTTGGATATTATGTTGACTTAATTGAGGTCTTAAAGTTTCTATAAATGTTAGGTATAAGGAATATTTATAAAGCAGATAGATCTGTTCACTTGTTTAATGAACCCCATCATATCCATCATATCAATCTTATCAATCATAGCTTACACAAAATGGCTGAAATTTATCCTCTCATCTGCAAAAAAAAACCTTCCATACAAAATGACTGTTCATTACTGTCCACAATAAGTATACTTTTGTGGGCTGCAATGAACAGTGAGTGGTTAATCGTTTTATAATGAATAACTACTATTGATAAAGGCTTGGTCCTGATATAATCTAATGGTTGTCTGTACAGTCTGCGAAATTATAAGTAACTGTTTCTTCCTACACAGGTTTTTTTTAGATCAAAACCTATTTAAGCTCTTGAAATTTTTTTTTATTTTGCCTGAAAATAAGAACAGGTTGTTTCCTGAAGTTTAGCTGTAATAGATATTTAACTTATGAAATGTTTTTTAAATTTTTATCTGCCTGTAGAAATATTATACTTGATTTTTTGTATTGCGATCTGTAGAGGACGATGTTTTGTCGCTCAGCAGGAAACTAGATTTTGGGAAGAGTGTATAAGATGCAGTTGATTTGATTAAGTGCATGTATTGAGTGGATGAAATTTTATTCATTTGTTGTTTTAGCTTGTCGAGTGTCTGAAAAGTTTCATTAGCCCAGTTCCAGTTCCCAGTTCTGATTTTTGCAAGAAATTGTTCTAATATTACTAAAATTATTTACGTTATTTGAAATCATTGTTACTGGTTTTTTTGTCTGTAATTTAAACCCGTAACATTAATATAAATCATTGATCTAAAAATTGCATGTTCCTTAAGAAGTTTACTTCTTATTTTGCTAAAATTATGTCTAATGTTAGAAAATTTTGTTTCTGATTTTTGTTATTAATAAATTTTTGAAATATTACTTTGTGTCTCATTCTCTTATTTGACTATTTATCCATAATTTTACTTTAGATTTAATGAATTTTGTACATACGTAAGTACATGGCTCACTAACATTTTTTTTAGGAGCTTGAATATATTGCCGATTCTCAAACAATGACTTTCCAAATTCAAAATCTAAATGCGAGTAAGAAACCTTCTGCAAGGTAATTTTTAGACTTTAAAAATAACCAAAAAATAATAACACCATCTTTGCCGTTTGGTTCTGAAAAACTTTTAAATGATCTAACATTATTTTGTGAATTCTCATAGAACCTAAACTTTCAGTCATACTGTCAGACATCAATGAAAATGATAGGATTTTTATTGTCTCTCATTCAAATTTATTTTTATCTATATTAATGGCATTGCTAGAAATAGTTCATTTTAAACAATTTTATTTCTAAGCCTCAATTACTTTATCATTTCTACATTAGCAACATGTGTATTGTTTTAGGAATACTGTATTTATAATGATATTTTGATTTTTCTCAAAGATGATTTGATTTCCCATGTGGTTACTTGCTTATCATTTTGATTTTATGGAGATATACTTTTTCTAAATTTTTTTTCAGAAAGTCATTCCATTTGAAATGCGGACGTCAGTCGTTGTTTACAAAGTGTAATAACATATCTGAGGATTGGTTGCAAAGTTGTTCAAATGAAATCAATGTGACTCCTTCTTTTTATAAAAAGGGTGAAAATGAAAATAAAATAAAATACCAACTTGACCAATCTGAAAAAAAATCTGCTATTGTTTGCAAAAATGTGTTGTGTAATGAGAATCTACCATTAGTTTTATATGATAATCTTAATGAAATTAAGAATACTGATTTGAATTTCATTGAAGAGAAAATAACTTCTTCACTAGAAGGAAATTTAGGCAGCCAAGGTGTTATTTCTGCAGAAAAATTAAGAAAAGATTTGCAAAACTTAGAGGATAAGTTTTATCCAGAAACCTTATGTAAAGACTTATTAGTTGATAAAAACATAACAGCACCAACTGCGAATCTAAAACCAACAAGTAAGACAATGGTTGAATTGATATCTACTAATGATAACGAATTGTTTGATGAAAATCGTCACAGTGACGTTAATTTTACTTGTACACCTGTATTGAATGACAAAAAGCATGACGGTCAAAACCAATCTTCCAATGAAAAATCGAAGAACGGGAGGAGGAGAAGGCCTATAAGTCAAAAACGTAAAAATATGAATGGCCAAGAAACTTTGGAAAAAGCTGATCCAAAGACTAAAAAAGTAAAATTGACTGAAGCCAAAAGCAAGAGGTTAGCAAGAATATTTTTATAGAAATTGTTGATACTTTGATGTGAAGTTTTACTTGATGATATAGGTTCATAATAGTAAGAGAGTAACAAATCTTTAAAAAAATGGCACTATACCCTCATATAACTTACAATAGTTGCCTTCAACCTTGTAAACTACAGTAATAAACACACATAATTCATTTGACATCTTTGGAAAAGTTTTTAATAAGAAATAAAAAAGTGAATTTTTCAATATTATCTTTCGAAATTATGGAAAAGTAAATCAAAAATTTGTTTTATAAGGATTTTGCTCAGATAGGTGCATTTAATTTTATGATTGAAGATTAAAAAAAATATATCAACAAAAAAATTTTTGAAAATTTATAAACTTCAAAATGAATTAATCTATGTAATTTGACTAAAATGAGAAAAAATATTTGATAAAAAATTATGCAAATTATTGCTATAGATTGGTGAGTTCAAATTTTTTGAAGATTGATCTGAAGAAAAAAGTTTATACACGTGGTATCAAAAAGCTAACAGGTTCACAACATAAGAGAAAAGAATGGAGGAAAAAGCAATCTTTCAACTTGCCCAGTAAAAATAATTGGCAAAGTGTTGGGAAGAACATTTGCTTCAAATGTGGTGGGGAAAATCATTTTGCAAAATTTTGTCGTGGCAAACCTAAAAAAGTTGACCCATTCAGGTATGGTTTTTTTTTTTTCAGATTTACAGATGAAAATAAATGAATTTTTAATATATTAAGAAGGAATCTAAGTTTAAACAAAATTTCACATATTTGAACAATTTCTTAAAACTTGGTTTTGAAAATTTTGAATTTAAATGTGACGCTGGAATAATTTAAGCCATGTTACCATTATTTTAAGTTTTACGAATATTGAGGACCATAGAGGGCGTTTTTTGCCCATGTGGCTGTCTAACTAAAATTCTCGCTCCGTGGATCTGGGCCTTGTATTTTCTTTTGGGCAAATAACTGAAAAATGAACATCTTATTAAAATCATCTTGAAATCCTTTCAGCATCTCTTTAAAAATATTTCAAATACCTCAAAATATCTCACTATTTCATTCCTTTCTTTTTTTTTTTTTATTTTTCTTTAATTTAATTTAATTTTTCTCAAAAGTTTAATTCAAGGGATGTCGAGTTAAAATTTTTTGGTGAGATATGCCAAGAATTTTGCATATTTATCATAAATTTTATTTATTAAAATTTAGGTAATGTTGAGAAATGTTTTAAATATTGTTTCTAGAAATTATGATAAAGGACTTAAGAACTACAGATTTTAAGACATCAGATCTTGTTCTTTTTTTTTCCTTTTTTTTTCAGCGCCTACTCAGGCTAATCTTTTGTTTTTTGTGTTGCATACCAACCTTATTTTGGTGGAGAAACATATAGTTTTTAAGATTAGTTTATTTAGTAAAAAAATATAAATTATTGATAAGATAAAGAAGAGGCAATATGTTACAAAGTTATTCTTGGTTAAAAAATATATATATACAAAAGTAACTAAAGAATAAAGTTAGTAACAGTTAATAAAGTTAATAAAAAAAAAAAATATATATATACATACAAACTATCATGGTAAATATGTTTAACTTTTATTCTTGGCTAACTCGGTTCATCTGTTGTTATTGAAATATAGAAGTCCACAATTTAAATAATAGCAAAAGATAATATAAAAAGGAAGAGGTGATAAATTTGCTAAAATAATCACATCATATTAAATAATATAATAACCGCTTTTATTTGAAAGATAAATAAAGCTGTAAATGATTAAATTGTTTTGTTTGAGTGTAATTTTATAACTAAGCATATTTAAAACAAAAGTTAAACAACAAGTTTCCTCATTTAGTTTTTAGTGCAGGAAATTCAAAATTTGTCTTTTACAGTCTCATTTTTGAAAGACTACTCACAACAAATAAAAACTGCTTTGAAAGGAAGAAAATAATTAAATATATAAGTTATAAAAATAATAATATAATCATAAAAAAAATTTTGATTTGCTTTGATTATGATCTTTTTGCAGCTGGAGTTCATTTGGCAACAACGCAAAAATTTCTCTATAGTAAGGAAGTTTTTTTATCTTTGCTGACTCTGCTCAAATTTGTGCTTACTATTTCATATTTTGTCTCGCCTTCCCATTTCTTTACTAATAATATTTGAGCAGTAGAGAATAATTCAATCGAGACAATAGTTATGAAATAAAAACCAAATAAAAATTAATTTTGGTGCTGTCGATCAATTTTATATAAACGTTAAAAAAAAGAATCCCCTTTAATGTTCTTTAATAATTGATTTCATGTCATTAAATTATTTCATTTTTTTTTATTCGAATGCAAACATCTATTACTGTATACAATATACAAATTAATCAGTGGTAGCGTATGAAAATTTTTTGTTTGTTGAATTCTGTTGCTGTTTTCTATTAGCAATTGTCATATATCATTTTAACTTTGGCTTGCCAACAAGTTTGCCAAGCTTTTGCAAACCTTTATATATTGTTTCCTTACGTTTTTGGTTATGATGTTTTTAATTTTCTATAATACTTATTTATAACTAACCTACCATTTACCCTAGAGATTAAATAGTAGTAACATTTCACACCGCCCATGTGTCACTGGAAAAATACAAAGCAATAGGTAATATTAATTATACATTATGCAGTGCTTAGCAAAACAAGAATGGTGTAATATAATTTAATTAATAATTTTAATATAAAATCAGATTAAATTAAATTAAAGATCCATAACAACTAAAAATTTGCTTATGTCATCATCAGTCTATTATGTTGGAAATGAAAAAAAATCATTAGCTAAAGCTAAAAAAAAAGCACAGCGAAAAAAGGCTTTTGACAAAATTATTAGTACAGTAACATTTTTTGAATTTGTTTTGGAGCGAGTCAAGATTTTCAGCGAGTTTTGTAATGCATCTTCCTAAATATTTTTTTATAATATGCATATATCTAATTTATAAAAAAAAAATATTAAGACTAACCCACTTTACTCTCGACAAGACTACGCAGAACTAAAGATCAAGCTGGTCTTGCCTTTGTTTCTTCATTTCTGTGTCAATTTTAGATATTTGACTAGTCCATCAATCTTTGAAACACGACGGTAAGTGGCCATAGAAGAAATGTGTGTTCCTAAATTAATAATAATAATTTAATAGCAAAAAAAAAAAAAAAAAAAAGAAATTTTTGGAAAAATTTGAGATCCTTGAAAATTTTTAATTAGAGCCTATAGTTTATATTGGCACTTACTGTAAATTCTTGTTTCGTAACATAACCATTATTTTTTACCACATTCTTAAAGCAAAGATTTCGAGTTTTTGGAAATTAAAATTTTATTTAATGTTAAGGAAAGTTATTTTTAAACTGCAATAAAGTATTTTTAAAAGTAACTATTTTGTTTTTTTTTTTCTTTTTTTTTTTTCTTTTTTTTTTTTTTCTATTTTAATTTTTTCCAGTAAACTAGATGATGAGAAAAAGTCAATAGAATTTGAACAGTCAATCGTTGGTGGTAAAAGTTGTTTTGAACATCTTGACGAGCATGAAAGGCCTCAAAATAAATCAAAATTCTTTATTGATGGTAAGATATGTTAATTCAAGTAAAATTAAAGTTAGATCAGACTATATTTTCATTTTAATTTTATTATTATTGGCTAGTCAGCATGATTCAACAAGCAGATAGTGAAATGGGTTGTTAATAGCACTCAAACCTATTAGTTTGCATGTATTTTGAGCATGTTACAATTCCACAATGATTTTACTATAGTTTGATTAGTCAATGAACGTTAAATTTTCATTTGGTTTTTGCTGATGAATGAAATGTGGGTCTTTAATAGATATTCTATGTAAATCTTCTTATAGCGCATCTATAAACTACTTTAGCATCATATTCTCGTTGTTATGCATTAATTTAATCTGTTCTACACCCACTTTTTTGTTTATTTGAATTATAAGGTTTTTAAAATGTTATCGTAGATAACCTTTTAATATAAAGTAAGCACTTAGAAAATATAATTAGTTAGTAAAGATTGGTTTAAATTTTTTTTAGAGATCCTTTCATGGTTGGGAAAACGTTTTAATCAAAATTGCAGTCTTGAGATGCAATAGTACCTCAGCTATTAATCTATTTAAAAATTTTTTTTTTTTTTTAAATTTATTTACCTAATGGCGGACGATCATCGAAAGTAAAACTTATCAAAACCGCCCAAGGCAAAGCTCAAACCGGAGGCTTAGTGCATGTAAAGCGTATGAGCTACTGCTGACCCACATGCCGACAGAATAATAATAATAATAGCTTTAATGCTGGTGTCTACCCTAAATGATATTTTTTATGCTCTTGATAACAAAGCTAAGAATCTAGTTAAAAATTACTTACCTTTAAACCAGAAAAATCTTTGAAAATGATTTATGCAATGATCTATTTCAATATCTTATAGAAAACATCTCTTCATCTTCTTTATTGATAATAATTACCAAACATTCCTACTAAAATCTAGTAAAGGCGTACATGTGGTCATTGATTTCAAACTAGCGAGACACTTTAAACCATTTAAAAAACTCAAATCTTTACTCTTACAGAATTAATTCTTCTTCCTTCTTCTTTTTCTTCTTATACAGTTTGATGTCCTTTTTTTAGCCTATATTTGTTATTTTATGCTAACTAGATAATTCTTCTTCCTTCTTCTTTTTCTTCTTATACAGTTTGATGTCCATTTTCCATGCTAGCATGGGTTAGATGGGAAAGTTGAATCCTTCATATGAGTTTGGCATGACTTTAATGGACTGGCTGCCCTTCCTGTCATCCATTCTGTTTTACAGATCAAGGAACTATCAAGACATCATTAGGTAGGTTGCCAACCAAGGCTGAAGACCCAACCTGGCCATGAGACCCCGGAGATTTCGACACCACTTTGTACAGAAATATTATAAATAATATTTAAAAATAATAATTAACATTAATATTTAAAATTACAGAAAAGTTTGATTGAAAGAATTTCACAGCTCCTTTCTTAAATTTTTTAGAATTGGCATATTACTAGTATTTTGTTCATGAAATAACAAATAAGGCCAATTGAGTTTAATTGTAAAATACAATTTTTTTTTATTAACTTCCATTACTTTTGAAAAAAAGAGGATGAAGTGTGCAGTAGAATTTTTTTTGTGCAAAGTTAGAACCAACCATGTAATGCAAGTCTTTCAGTTTAAATTTTCCATCTGGATATGGCTGTAGCCATCCTGGTATCGCAATTGTAAACTTATGATCAAAAACAAAACTATTTCGTGTTTTCGACCTACGTTTGCTCTTTTACAATTGGTATTGCATTATTCTTTCATAGAAAGTTAAGTGTTTTATTAAAATTAGTTTTCCCTGAAGGAAACCAGACATGTCTCACTATTTTAATCATCATTGATTTTGTAAATGTTTATGCGTTGAGTCTCCTGAATTTCAGATTATCCTGCAGAAGTTAACCTTTACTAAACTAAAATACATTACACTAGTAAATTTCATGTTCTATTTTGATATTTTGTGAAAATACGTGTAGCAATAATAAACTTATGTTACCATTTGTCCATTACTATTTAAATCAAAAAAAATATAGGTAATATATATAAAATAAAATATAAATAACTATTGAATTTTTTTCACCCAATTTAATTACTTATTGACCAAAATTTTTTTTTTTTTTTATTGTGTAAAATATGTTTTTTACCTGGCTATGATTTTTTTTTCTAGTTGATTAGTTGATAATGTCCTGCATAAAACTACCATAAAAAAATAACATAAGTGTTAAGTAACTTGTTTAAACATTTAAGTTTTTATTTTATGTGAGTAAACAAGCTGAAAACAAATCATAAATTATCTACATTAACTTGTATTATTTAAAAATATAATGGGATTTCTGCACTGCGTAAAAATAAGTAGTAAATAATATATCATTAGCCTTATTGAGAACTAGTTTAATATCTGTAGCTCCTGTGATATGATATGAACAACCATGAAATATTATGCATGGTGAAAATTAAGCATTTGTCTCAGCAGTTTATTTTTATAAAAGAAAAGAAATATTTTGTTAAAATGCAAGGCTTAAATAAATAATTTGAAGACTAAGAACATAGTAAAAAAAAATCTAGACTTCCAAATTCTATATTAAGTAAACTATTAGTAGGGTCAGTGAATTTTCTATTTAAACTCATACTTCATAAAATCATTCTTTTGGAAAGTTAATCATGTATTTCAGAGATTGGTTTTTAGGGAGTGGGCAAATACATTCTCATGGTTCAATTTAGATTCTTTGTTTTTTTAGCTATTCAGTTGTATGTTTCTATGTTTAAAATGACTCTGTGTCTGCATTCTTTTTAGATTTTGGTTTAGCCATTTAATTGAATCTAATTTTGCTTGAGAGTATATATGTGTAGTTTAACTAACACATCTAACATTTTAGGATATGGTCCTAGAGCTGCAGTCACTCTGCTTTAGTGGTTTAAGGGGATATTTTTAATATTAAAAACATTCTTTTTCTTGACCATTAGGTAATGTAGAACAACTATATTTTGAATGATTGTATTCACTGCAACTAATCATCAATTAACTTTGTAAACCAAGGCAGTGACGTATTTAGGCCAATTTTGACACCGGTATACTGGTTTTAATTAATAAGATAAAATATAATTGTCATAATGAGTAATTTTGAAAGACTGTATACCCACAACAAAATAATATTTTTAAATTTATTAAGTGGCATTATCTTGATTTCATAACACTTTGATTTCCTCCTTGGGTTTGAAACCACTTATATGTAAACAAATAATACTTCTGAAAAATGAGCAGTAATTTTATTTATAAGTATATATATGCGATGGATAGATAAAATACAATAAAATTTAAAATAGACCTGCGGACAAGAGCGAATTATTCAGTGATATTAAAAATAAAAACAAAACAAATATGTACAAATATATTACACTTTTAAATAGGTTTAAAATTTGCTTAAAAGATCAACTGAAATATAAAATTTTAAAATATGTAAAAGCCATATAAATCAAAAGAAAAAACAAACGCTATGATGGGGAAGTTGGTCTATGAAGTTGATTTATCAAACATATCTATCTAAATAAGATTATTGTAACATAGTAGTTTATTTTATTTTTTTAAAATTAAATTGCTTTTATTATTAACATTTCGCTATCCCAACTAACATTTTAAATATTACAGTTTAAGCGACATGCTTGTAAATTAGACATCTAAATAATAAAGTGATTATTTTGCAATTTTTGAGGTTTTAACAGGACTGGTATTAGCGATTAGGTTAAAAAACTTTGTAGATGCTAAGAAACAAAATAAATCGTAGACAAAATAACTTGTTTATTCATTTTGCGATAACGTCTTTATTTTTAAAAATTTATGTTTTTTTCACCAGGTTACGTTTTTATTTCTCCCACAAAATATATTTTATGGTTTATAGTTTTTCCTTATTTATAGAACTTAATATAAAAAAGTTTAAATAAAGAGCACACTTTTTAAAAATCTTTTTTATGTAATTTTAAAACAAAGTTTTATCA
The DNA here is from genome assembly GCA_035046665.1 of Euphysa ruthae. Lineage (NCBI taxonomy): Eukaryota > Metazoa > Cnidaria > Hydrozoa > Anthoathecata > Corymorphidae > Euphysa > Euphysa ruthae. The sequence goes on along the minus strand of JAUZNK010078688.1, from coordinate 15,521 downwards.
TTTTTTTGTTTTTTTTTGTTTTTTTCAAAAAAGGGTTGGATCCGTAAATTGCTAATCAATTTTTACTAATTTTAAGAAACTGAGTATGCTGAAATTGTAGAATATTATTTCTTATATATTGGGCATCTCAGCCATCTTGAAATTTTTTTCAACCCAGACAAGCATGCCCAATAAAGTAGAATTTTTTGACTTTTTTAAAAAGCTCTACTCCAAATATTCTAAAATTTTTGGTTATACCTCAGCATTTTAAATTTTTTTTTGTTGATTATTATAAATAAGTTTTTATAATCTTATTAAGAAGCATATTTGTTATTCTGAGAGGCGGTGCTGATAATACGTGTTTACAATATCGGTTTTAAATTTTGGAATGGTTTAAATATGTACACAATGCAAAACAATCTGAGATTAAAATTATTTAATTCATTTGAAGTAAGTTACCTGATAATTTTAAAGAACTGTTCAAAGAAATGAATAATCAATTACTTACATGCTGACTCATAATATATTTACTGTTTCTATTTTAAGTGCAAAAACAATGCAATAAAAAGGAATAATAAGTCAATTGCAAGTTTAAAGCTTCAATTTGGAAACATACCTAGTCAATAAATCAAATCAATACTTTACTTTTCAATGATTTTGTTATTTTATGCCATGTTGTTTGGAGAAAACAAATTCAGTTCTCTAATGTTTCTCAAAATTATTAGGAGCAAACTTTAAAATAATTATTCACAAAAAATAACTCTTTTGAAAGGCATCTAGGATTATTTTATAAAAAAAGAAAAAAAATCTATTCATCAATATAAAAGGGTTGACCCAACTTTTACTGTAAAAATTTAGTAAGCTTCAGTCAGTCACTATATTTTTTGTTGTTATATTTTAGCCAATAGAATGATTTTGACTTTTAAAAGGTATTGATCACTTCATTTTTTATAACTGATAATGATATGTACTAAATTTTTTTTGGAGATTAACTTTCATCTATTATCCACAATATAAGTACAATTAGCTATGTTAAAATGCTACATATAAAAAAAAACAAGGTCTGTATTAGTTGATTTTAAAAAGCTATGGTTTAAGAAGTAAGTCAGCATATGCTATGTAATATGTCAACAGGAAAAATTTTTAAAATGCGCATAGGAAGTGGGTGATATTAAGACGAGGTTGCCAATATTCTGAAAAATTTGGGGAATTTAGACTACCTTCAAAATGGTGAAATTACCCCAAAGTCAGGGAATTGTTAGTTGATATTTGCCGATTATGAAAGTAAATAACGCGTTTTAATAATAAACGAAAACACTGACATGAACCAAAATAAATTTACATGGTATTAAAATGTAATCTTTTTTATTGACTCTTTTTAGTTTAGACTTTCAGGGTGCCTACAGAGACTGGAAATTAGTTGTGATTTGCTGGGATATATGTAAAACTATACTTTGTAGAGAAAACTTTTACTCAGATAATTTGACTTATTAAAAATCCTCACAAATTTTCCTGAATAGAGAAAACGGGAACATCATTAACAAATGCCATTACTAGTAATAAATATGTTAAATCCTGCACCTTGAAATAAATGAACTTTACCAAAAAATGCTCTGGCGTTGTTGCAGGAATAGCTAAGAGAATATGTAGTTTTCTAAATTCTGCCCATATATATAAAACAATATTGCTTTTAGAAGCTTTTTAGCTTTTAATAACCCTGTGATCCAATTTCATAATAAAAATCTGGAATAAATATCAACTGAATAATTTTTCATTAAATTTATAGATGTGCTAAATATTCAGCCAATTTGGCCTCGCCATCCTTACCTTGAAGATGCAGGTGAAGGTATATGCGAACCTCTATTTACACCAGTGGATGAAGAACCTTCATCTGGTAAGCAGTGCTTTTAGCTTGATTGGTTCCAAAATATGTCTAGCCACTAATCAATTTTTTAGAAAATTATGGCTGTATTAAGGAGTGGAGGTTGTTTTATTAAAACAATGCTTTCTTATGTAACATTAATAAATATGAGGTAAAATAGATTTAGCTAGTGGATTTCAACTTTACTTAAATGTGCACACAATTGTTTTGAAATTAGAGAATATTTTATGGTTATAATTTGCACAAAGTTAACAACCTGAAATTCTATGGACAAGTTTGTAGAGTATAAAATAAAAGCTAATCAGAAAACTCTGAAAAAACATGGTTTTGTGGATATGGTGAGATCTTTATGGCACCTAACTATTTGAAATATTGACGATCCCCCATGGTCTCGTAATCTCCGGGTTGAATTCTGGCAGGGGATAACTCATTCTCATGGGTCAGGTTGGGGTCTTCAGCCTTGGTTGCCAACCTTCCTAGTGATAGTGTCACAATAAAAACACCCAGCTCCTTGATCTGTAAAACAGGGTGTGGACAACAGGAAGGGAATCCGGTCTGATAAGGAAGTGATAAGGAAGGGGTTTTATGTTTACAGGCTCATACTGCATTTCATAGCAAATTTTTTACATATTGAAATAGTGGTAGTTTTCATATTAGTAAATCAAGCTTTAGTGTAAAAGCTAAAAATAACTCAAATAGTGCTTGGTGTTTCGATTTCAACGTTTGCATTATATTATATTATTAAAATTAAAAACAAAACCAATTAGTTAAATATGTTTGAAATAAGATTATATATTAAAAATTCTTTTTTTTTAATTTGCTGCTGTTATTAAGAATTAAGTTAGTAAGAATCCCAGTTACTGGATTATCAAAACTAGCATTAAATATATAAAAATATAAAATGCAATGAATGTGGGCCATTAAATTATACATCAAAATGTAAAATATCTTTCTTATTTATATTTTTATTTTACGTCCATTCTCCATGCTAGCATGGGTTAGACCAAAGTATATTGCTAATAAACAAACCAAATAAATTTTTTATTCATTTCGCAGTAACTTCAATACTCTCCAAAAGATATAAATAACTTTTCTTATTTATCTTTATCCACGATTTTTTTCATTTTTTGGCGTTTGATTGGGAGCTTCCTAGAACTTAAACTGCTTCTGTAATTCCAGCATTTTAACCTTTTGGAACGAGTATTTATTGTTTTTCTTTTCATTTGTGGTTAGTCATTTCAATCAATTGTTGTTGTTTTTTTTATAACCAAAATAATTTAAAACAATTTTTTTGCCATTTTGTTTTTAATATTCTATTTATTTTGATTCTAATATCAATAATCCCGCGAATTATGACAATTATTCCACCGGTGAGACTATAATGTGAAATAATTGATAATATTAGTTATGTATAATAAAGAATGCGAAGAGTCTTATATTTGGATTCAGTAAACTGCACAACAAGAACTATGATATAAATAGATTTAACGTTGTGTAGGTATTTAACAAACGTTAACAAACTTTATTCTCCAAGCAAAAAAATATCTACATGATTTAGAATTATAGCTATAATAAAAATAATGTGTGAATGATGTCATAATCCACAAAGAAAATCAATATACGGCAGCAAGAATATGTTGTATGATCGTACGCTCTGCGACTATATTTTTGAGGCCTGATATATCTCAGATAAATATATCTCGATATATAATTTTGTGGAAAATATGTTTTTAAGATTTTGTTCAGATTTTTATGATTTTTGGCACAGTGTTGCTTTTTTATATAACTATTCTCTCCCTGGGGGAATTGGAGTGAAATTGCTTGTTAATGAAAGTGTTAAATTATATACATCTTAGGTTTTTTTGTGCAGAATTATATATTTATATTAATTTAATTTTATTTATATTAATTTTCATTCTTTTATATTACTTGCACTAAGGTTTGTCAAATGTTCAAGAAATTCCAAATAATTATTATTTTTCATATTTGTTTTCAGTTTCATTTGATATTGTTTTTGTAGGAATTATAAATTCATTAGCAACTAGAAAAATTTGAAAAACTTTAAGTTGTTTTTTCATTGAAGTTTTCATTGAAGTATTCATTGAAGTTTTCCTATGTTCTTTAAGTTTATTGGTAAAAAATTATTTTTGGTGGCCTATCAATGATTCAATGATATTTTCAGATTTTGATTTAGGTTTGTTAGTAAGAAATATTAATTATCTCCTCAGATGTTAGCATCCCTCAATTAATTACTGAATACTTTCTTTCAGATATAAAGATATCAATGTGATAAGTATTCATACTAATATTATTTTTATTTTAGAAGCTTACGCTTATGTAAAAGAAGAGCTTGCTAAATTTGGTTATGATTCATTTCGAGAAGGTCAACACAAAGCTGTTGCAAGAATAGTTTCTGGTAAAATTACATTTATTATTGTTTTTTTTTTATATATATATTTATATACGTATACGTGTAGAGGTGATTTTTTAACCAATTAAATCAAGCAAATTTTTAATTAAGTTTGAAAATAAATGGCTCAAAAATTCAGTTTATTGGATCACTGGCAGTAGGCATAAGGTGTGTTGTAAATTCTCCTGTTTTTCCATGCATCAATCAGTTACTGTTTTTTTTAGAATTTATTCATTAGTTTTTTCTGGTATTTTTCCTGTGTTAGATGTCAATAAGGGCTAACGGTTAAAGAAGCCCAATTTTACCAAACAATTCCTATTAGTCAAAAATTGGGCCCAAGATATTGCCTTTTATTAATCTGAAAGTTCCTCTTGTGATAAACGTAAATAGAATAATTAGGCATAATACCTTTTAATTTTGGACGTTTGGTTAAATCTTTGCTTGTTATCTTGGGTTTTGAATTAATTTTTTTATTTAAATAATTTCCTTTCTACAAGGCTAAATACCACTATTTGGCACTACACTACTTGGCACTACACTACTTGGCACTACACTACTTGGCACTACACTACATGGCACTACACTACTTGGCACTACACTACTTGGCACTACACTACTTGGCACTACACTACATGGTATTACACTACATGGCACTACACTACTTGGCACTACACTACATGGCACTACACTATTTTACTATTACTAAATTAGAGTAGAAGCTTGATGAAAAAGATTTGTGAAATTTAGGGATCCGTACCGTTAAAGGATGAGTAGCAGTAGATAGCCTTGTGGTCCTTAAGGAAGTCTAAAGTAAAGGTATTTCTTCTTTCACATCATCAGAACTGTTTCCATGGAAATGTTTATAGAGCAGTGACAATAAGATCACATTTCTGCAATGAAAGTGATTAAAGATTCAAACAAAGATCAGGACCAAAAAGGTTGAATATACATTTCAGAATTTGGTCAAGAAGATGAAGACATACAGAAGAGGTCCAAAGTTGGCAGCAGTGCTCACAATATATGGTAGAATGGTAGCCTTAGAGATATAGAGTGTAATTTCTGGCAGAAGATAGTGCCACACTTGGGATAGAGATCCAACCTTTATGGCAGCAGATTTTGCAATTTATTCAATGTAAGAATTCCAGGAAAAGTTATTTGTGAGTGTTAGGCTTAACAATCGAATTTTCGTAGGTTCAGTGAGTTCACTACTAGAAAAAGTGCCCTTAAGCGGTTTATGGAAAGAATCTTTGTTTTTAAAACATTGAATGACACCATCCATTTCTCACCCCAATCAACAACAGTCTGAAAATTTTCTTCTAAATAAACTGTCATGTCAATCTTATCAAAAGCATTTTCTTTCTTCCATAAGGGTGAGAATAAAGTAGTTTTATTCGCATTAAATAGCAAGCTTGCAAAGAATGCTCTCTGGCAAATCATTAAGCAAATCATTAAGGAAAGTTAGAAAACGAGTAGGTCCCAAAACAGAATCTTGAGGAATACAAGAATTTATAGAGTACAAATTTGAAAAGTAGCCACGAAGGATCACCATGATTTCCTTGGCTGACAAAAAAGACTTACCAGATAAAATAGACCTACCAGAACGTAAACCATACTGATGGCTAGAAAACAGATGGAGCAATTCTAAGTGACAAATTGAGCTTAAGCTAATCAATGATTTAAAGACCTTACTTTATGTATAAAAGGTGACTGATAAAACGGTAATTACCAGGATCAGATTGCTCTCTAAAATTTTTTAAAACTGTGAAAACAGATGCGATCTTTTAGCAAGAAGGAAAACTGGATTCAGCGACACTTTTCTAAAAAACAACATGTAGAGAATCGGAGAGATTTCTGGAGAGCACTTTTATTTTAAAAGCACAGGAATTTCATGAGAGTTATTACCTTTAGAAGAATCAAGAGTAGTAGTGATAACATTTGCAAGCATTTTGGTTGTTATGTTGAGGTGAGTCAAGTTAGTGTCAATCCTAGGTTGAAAATCAAGCAATATGCATTTAGATTCATTGAGAGTGAGATTACTGTTCAATAAATATATCTAGCTGAGCTATAACCTCAAATCCATTGAAGAGAGGAGGGATCAATGACCTACCCTTATTTTAAAAACTCCTATAGATGAACCAGAAATTTCTATTTCTGATAGATTGATTGACCAGATGTTCATGGATCTGGTTTTGGTAAGAGAATTTAGCCTCCTTAATGACAGTCGTTGCGATGTCTGGTAAAAAGATGTCAGTTCCCAACACAATTAATTTGCTGAAGAAGACAAAAATAATAGTTACAATGAGCAATTGTGGCTGAAATTGCAATAGCAAAGTTGTAGGTGGCATCAATGCCAACATGAAACAAAGAAGAAATTTACTTGGCACATTCCTCTGTATCATGAATAAAAAGATGTGTTCGAATGGAATATCACAGAATAGAGCATGAAGGCTATACCAATCTCCATGGTGATAGGAAAACAATTTCCAATAAATATGTGGCTTATGGGAAGGGATAATGTTAAAATTGATGTCAATGTTAACACTGCGTGGTCAGAGTTTCCGAAAGGACTAGAGACAGTTTTCTTGCAGGTATCGGGATTCATTTGATAAAAGTAATAGATCAAGCAGAGAAGGTTCCTGTTTGTCATGATCAGGAAAACAATTCAGAGTTGATTGATTGAGTTAGAGACAGAGTTATGACGAAGTTGTAGGTGTTTATACCAGAAAGGCGAACATTCTATGCTCATCAGACAAACAAAGACTGGAGGAAGACTTGTGTTTGTCGTCCCTAGAGCAAATATTGCAATTCCTGTAGCACTGAACCCACAAAAATCAGCTAAGAAGTGGTACAAGACTTGGTGGTATACTCTACCTAACCATTAAGACAATAAACACTAAATAAAATTTTAGCAATCATATAATAGTTTTTTAATTGATATCAAAAGATTTTTTGACAAAATTAATACTTTTTTGCTTCCAGGCCCGGAGAAAGAGAATTTTTATCGGGTGACCACATGTGGTGAAATACTCCCTCAATAGTTGTTAATAGAAAGTTTAAACATTTTATGAACAGATTTCAGTAAAATTTTAAAAATGGTGTTTTTGGGTCCTGAGGAATGGGCCCAATAAACTTTTCAAAATGGCCAAAATGCAAAAGTGATTATAGATGATATTTTTTTTATCTTCATGAAAAATTTAAAAAAAAATAAAATAAAATAAAAAATATTAGAAATATTAGTTATTTTATATTCTTAATATAATCCAAAATTTCAATTCCAAAATTGGTTTTAGGTCTGTAAAAATCTAAAACTTTAACTTTTATATAAAACCGTTACTTTTCAATATTTATGAATTCTGCTGCAAAATTCCATTAAATAAATCAATGAACCATTCATTCAATCAGTGCGTTACGGACAGACACGGGTGACCACCAGAACTTTTTAAATTTTTTTAATTGTCTCAAATTATTTTTTGTTGGAAAAAAAATTACTTAAAGAAAATAAGTTCATAAAATTCATTTAGCTAAATTTACATTTTCTTTGTTAGATTAAAACTGTTTCTATAATTTTTTTAGCTCAACTATGTCATCGGAATAACTTCATTTTGTTTTATTTTATCATGATAACAAAAAGAACTTTTTGCAACAAAATACGTGTAAAAAAACATTAATTCCACTTCTAAATAGCTTTATAAGGTACCACACTTGCAGAAGCGACTTCCTTTAAGCAGAACCAGAAATAAACCAAGATATGGCATGAAATGTATGTTGGTTAGAAACTTTCGCAATAAATTGATGTGCATGTGATACACGTGTAATTTAAAAGTACTTTATTTAGCTGCATAATCATTATTCCGATATGTAAGTTTAACATAGAAACTACTGCATAAAAATATGATATTTGCCTTCGATTTCAAGAAAAAAATTTATCATTTGCTTAAATTATCCTCAAATGTTTTTCATTTACATTTTTAGATGAAAAATTTTTTATTCTTTACAAAAAGATGTTTTTCATTACTCAAAATCTAGTTTATCACTGATCTGCATCGTAAGCTTTTATAAAATCTTTATTAATCTTATTTAGGTCTATCCACGCTCGTGATTTTATCTACTGGATCAGGGAAATCGTTGTGTTACCAGTTGCCTTCTTATCTTTACTATACACTTAATAAAGCCATGACTTTAGTTGTATCTCCACTCGTTGCACTTATGCAAGACCAGGTATATAGCCCTATAAAAGATTTTTTTCTTGCAAACATAACACACAGTTGTGAAGTAAAATATTGGTTTTGGATGGGAAAAATACCTATTATTCTGTTCATCATCATCGTCATGTAAATTATGATAAGCATAACATTGGGTATTTATTCCTTTAGAACATAACAGTAATCTATTTCTTTAGAACATAACTTTAGGTATTTATGCAAACGTAACAAAGTATTTGTCTGTTTCGTACATAACATGGACTGTTTTTCCTTTTTGGGCATAAATTGGAATTTTCTGTTGCAAAAATAACATGTTATTTGTCTTTCTTACTCAAGCATAACAATGTATTTTTCCCTTACAAACAGAACATGAGCTGTTTGTCTGTTAACTTAATATAAGGTATTTTCTGTTGCAAAACAACTTGAGTTGTTTGTCCAATGTGAACCCAATAATTTAATTTTATTCTGTGTGACTCTACCAATTTTCAGACTTTTTTTGATTTTTTCTTTATGAGATGCTAGAATATCCAGCTCGTTAACCTTGTAATTGTCCTTGCTGGAGAAATCTTATCTCATAAACATAGAGTAGTTTGTTAGTAAACTAAAAGAGCTATGGAATTGTTTCCTTTCGAATAAGTTTTTGACTTTGCTTCTTTCTATTAACTGTGTGTATAGCCACAGTGTTTGAATTAACATTTTTAGCACCCTTGTTTATTCGAACCTGTTGTAAATTTGAACTTAAATAATTTCCAGAATGCTTATTAGAACCTGCCACAAAAACTCCACGCCTTTCTCATATATGTTATATATGCATATTTTTTACAAAGATTTAATTTCATTAGGTAGCTAGTCTTCCTTCATTTCTACCTGGTGCGTATCTAAATAGTAACATGACTAAACTGCAGCAACAGAAGGTAATTGAGAAAATAAAAACTGGCAACATTGCAATACTTCTTGTCTCTCCAGAAGCATTAGTATCTGGAGGCTTTGGATATGGCATGTTACCTGCACGTTCTATGTTGCCTCCCATAGCTTTCGCATGTATAGATGAGGCGCATTGTTTGTCAGCTTGGTCGCATAACTTCAGGCCTTCTTATCTGAAGGTCTGCAAGGTACTTTTTAAAAATTCTACATTTTTTAAGGTGCAGACCTCAGCTTAGAGTTTGCAGAACCTATAGTTAATACTCTTTTTTCAAATTTCACAAGAATTTCAATAAAAATGAATCTCATAATTTTCCAAACTTTAAGAATTTACAAAAAAATCTGTTGGTGATTTATGTGAAATAATGTTTTTTTTTTATTTAACGATATTCCAACAGATTATAGTTTTAATCCTCCGTAGGTTGGTGATGTTTATTAGATGAAGACAATTTAATATAAGAATTTATTTCTGCTGATTATCAAAATAGTGCCAGAGTCTTTAAACAACAAAATAATTTCCTAACATATATTTGAATTGACAGGTGGCACGCATTTTACTCTTGGAATAGGAAATTTTTTCAACTACAAATGTGTGTTAAAACTTGATTTATATCTTCCTCTAACATCATGCATAATTTAATCAAAGTTACAAAAATCCTAGAAATTTGTTTTCCCTTGTACTTGCGCTTGAAGAATACAAAACAAACGCATTTGCTCTACAGCAACTTTTGGAATATAACCTCATGTATCCGACTGGCTTATTTTATGCTTCTAATAAATCAATTTTAATTTTCCTAGGTGCTTCGTGACCGTTACAATATTGACTGTCTGTTAGGTCTCACTGCAACAGCTTCACAAACCACTGCAAAGTCAGTCATACAACATTTAGGTATATATTCAAAAGGTTCAATTATAAGAGATCCGCAACCTATTCCTCCTAATCTATGGATAACAGCTTCAAGAGATGCAAAGAGAGATGAAGTAAATGTTTACGTATATTTTTAGTAATGCGAATAACATTTTTATTAAATAGAGTAAAAAACAATGTTACCATCTGAAAAATTTTTAATTGCATTGTGATGGGTTCTTTACCAGCCATACTTTAACATAATTTCACTGTGATTTCATGAAATTATGTATAATAACCATAGAAAACATACATAAAACTGTGTCTGTTTTGTGTGAAAAATCAATGAAATTCTTCTTTTAAATCCCTTTTACAACTGAGAAAGTTTTTAAAAGTTTCATTTATTTTAAAAATTCCAACCATTCTAATGATCATTATTCATAGTATTTCAAATGTTTTGAAGTGTTTCTAATTATGTTAGTGGTTTAAAATTTCAAGCATCTTTTTTGTGTCAACCAGTGTAACGCTTAAAAAAATTCCTTAACTCTAAATGATCTATGTTATGATGCTTCTATTGGAGCTGAAATTTTATCCACAATACGGATGAGGGAAGTAAGCAGAGTTTAATTTTCACACACAACAATGAAAAAATAGTGGTACAGTTCTCCTTTGTTTTCATTCGATTCAACCTTGAAAGTCTGTTGTAAAGAATGTAGCATTCAAATTTCGTTCTGTCAAATTTTTTAAAAATTTCTAGTGAAAAGAATTATTCTTGATTTAAAGTATGCAGTTTTAAATCAAAATAAGTTGACTGTCTGTTCTACATTTCTGTTACCATTACAATTATTTGCAAACATTCTCTCAGAAATTTACACATCACATTAGTCTGAAAGTTATGAAGGTAAATAAGTCCCCTCAGATTTTTTTTTTTTTTTTTTCTATATATTTTTTTTCTTTTACATTACAAATTCTGCCTTTACCAAACTTTTTATTATTTGTTTTTAAACTTAACATACTTAAATATTAATAAATAAAAAAAATTGTAGCGCATATTCGACTGTTTAAATCTAAATATCTCGTGAGAAAGGATATTAAGCTCAGACTTATTACTTCTAGAAATATGGTCCTTTTTTCAAAACTTTTTAAAATTTCCTCAAATTCGTTATTATTTTTTGAGACTTTGCATGAAATCATAGAGGGCTTTTTTTGATCTATATCCATCTGTCGAAAACTCTATAACCTTTTTTGATACTGGGCTTAAAGATTGCGATTTTCAAAATTTTCTCAAAAATAATGTGTCAATTTTTTTTTCAAATTTTGCATCAAGTTGGAGTACTATATAAAGGGCTTCTTTTGACCCATTTTGCCATCTGTTAGAAGCTCTTTTCTGGACTAAGGATGATGTTTTTGAAATTTTCTCTGGAACTGTTCATTACAATTTCTTGAAATTTCACATGAAGTTAGAGGATCATAGAGGGCTTCGTTTAACCCATATAAATGATCACCTGTTAAAAACTCTTTTTTTTTGGTATTAGACCCAGAGGACCATTAAGGGCTTTATTTAACTGATATGGCTACGTGTCAAAAAAAGTTCTTAGTATTGGACCCAAGTATGGTTATTTTTTGAGCTGAAAATGGTTTTTTTTTATACATTTTCTCAAAATTATTGTTTTGTAATTATGCATGAAGTTAGAAGGCTTTTTTGGCCACTTTTATGGCCACCTGCTAAAACTTTCTTTTTTTCAGTACTGGGCTCAAATATTTAATTTTTTTCTTCCCAAAAATCGTTTTTTTTTTAAAATTTTCTCTAAAGTTGTTCATTATAATTTTTTTTGTGTGTGAAGCTTCTTTTGACCAACATGGCTCAACATTTAAAGCTGATTTGTTTGTACATTCAGTATAATTTCAGAGTTGCAGGTTCATTTCAGAAAATTTTTAAAAAGTAAACATTTCATGGAAGAAGTTCCATTTTATTCATCATGGGAAATATTATCATGAAATTGTTTTATCTGTTGTCAAATAAAAGTATGAGTCCATTTAGTCACTTAAAACTTTTTTCTGCAGATAATAAGAAACAATTGAAATGAAAATACTAATTTTTGACTTTTAACTGAATAAAGCCTTGTTTATTCCTTTTTGAGGAGTTTTTTTTTAGGTTAGAATTTGAAAAAAATCTAGCCATATTGCATTTGAAAGAAAGAAATTAGGGATCACATAGCTCAAATCTCTTTCTTTGAATTTCATATTTGTGTACTCATGTACTCCCTTTTATTTAATTGATTTGAGTTAAGCTTCAATTTAGCAGTATGCTTTCTCCACGCCACTAGTATTGAGCTATGTAAATAAGATAAAAGAATTTTGATTCTTTCTTTGCCAATCAGTATGTACAACTTACGAGTCCTAACAATGAAGAAACACGTTGTGTACTTTAATTGGGAATCACATGGCTTTCTTTAGATAAAGCCGAGTGAGTTTTTTTTTTTTTTTTTTTTGTTTTTTTTTGATAACTTCATCAGGTATATAATCCTAATGTCAACAAGGGAAACCTTGCCAGATAATGTATCAAGCACCCTGATTCGGTAGATGTATCATCATTTATTTGTTAACTCTTGTGTTTCAGAGTTAGTTGTGCCATTTTATTACTAAGCCCTTATTCAATAACAGAACTTTGTTATAAGCATTCTGTTTTAAATGGTCTTTTTAATAGGAATTTATTTATTCATCTTTTTTAGGCATTGTTACAGTTGCTTCAAATAAAGCCTTTTATGACATGTAATTCAATTATTGTATATGTAACAAGACGTGTGGAAGCTGATCGATTAGCATCGTTGTTGCGGACTAACCTGCCAGCAATAGACACAAAAGAAGAGCAAGAAATGAGCTCAAAAACAAGGGGAAAGGCAAAGAAAAAGTATATTCACAATTTTTTTCATTTAGATTTTATTTCTCTTTACCTTATCAGATATTTTTTCTCTCATTCGCCTGTGATACTTCATTTCTTGCCAGTTCGTTTGTTGCATTTATTCAACTTTCAAATTCATCAATCTGTCGTTTATCTCGTTCATTTGTTTGGTGTATTTATTCATCTTTTGAAATCAAGTTTTTGATGACAATAGAATAAATTGCCTCTAATTTTGTTGGCAAAAAAAAATTTTCTGGAAAATTAAATGGGAATTTTAATTGTGTTTATGTAATTTGCAGCAGTCAATTAGTTACTGATCTGGTTTAGAAAGTTGACAAAACCATTTTGGTGGAATGTTGAATCTTATCATGCTGGTCTTTCCCCAGCACAGAGACGTCGTGTTCAAAGCAGTTTTATGTCAGGTGATTTACGAATAGTAGTGGCTACAGTTGCGTTTGGAATGGGATTAGACAAATGTGACGTGCGTGCTGTTATTCATTATAATATGCCTTCTAGTTTTGAAAATTATGTGCAAGAGATTGGAAGAGCTGGAAGAGACGGGAAACCATCATATGTACACGTGTTTCTGGATGATGAGGTTTGTAATCTTACAAGTTAGTGTCATGTAAAGAACGTGTTATTTTTAAATATGTTTCTGTAGAAACAAAATTTTCTTTGTTAAGGTAATTGTTGGCACAAATTTATTCCACTATTATAATAATTTCTCTGCACTATAAGTGCCAATCAAAATTACAGTTAAATTTTAAAAGCAATAGTAACAAAATTTTCAAACAAAATTCTCACATTGGTGATAGAGATAGCACAAGAAGAAATAATTACATTAAAGTATCATAGTATAAATCTTGGTTCTATAGAAATTTACACTACGCAAAGTTATTTTATCTATAAAAAATTTGACCAATTGAAAAAAAAAACATTTTATTTATAGAAATAATTTTTAAAAAAGTAAACTCAGTATTTACTATTCTTTCATGTTCTGAAGTTTTGTGTATAAATATATTGCTATAGTGGTGTATTGCTACTTTGAAAGACCATTAGTGCCACTTCTTATAAACTCGCTTTGTAATACAAATCGGTAGATGGTTTAATTCTCTTCGATGTAATAAATTGTTTGTTTAGTTTTACCTTCTGAGAAAGGTCATTGATATGTAAAAGCCTCCAAATAATACTAAGGTTTTAATTTTTCAAATTGAGCCATGGTTGTACGCGATACAGACACAAAAAATTCCATTTTTTTTTTTTTTTTAACGACTTTTCAAATGGTTTAAGCTTGATAATTGGCTGGAACTGCAAGGATGGTTGCAGATTTTGTGGTCAATGTTATCTGATCCTTATTGGATGATCTGAAAGTTGTTTTGTAGCGAATGATTTGTCAATATTAACCCCTACCACACCTTGGAAAGAAATCATTAGTTGTGGCCTTGATTTTTGCGTTGTGCATTGACCAAAACTGACTTGTTTTAAGATTGAGGTAACTTAATGGTTCAGGAACAAAAGTAAACTCATTTCTCTTAAATTTTTTTTTTTTTTTTTTTTTTTTTTTTTGGGTTAGTTCTTTTGATTTCTTAAAATTTTCTAGTATGAATGATTCCATATTTTTAAAGCTTACCAAATTAGATCCACCTGAGTGTTGTCCTGAGAAGTATATGTGTTCACAGCATAATTAAATTAGCTTCCACCTCAAAGATTAAATTGAGTAGCACGAACTATCGTTACTTAACTAATTAACTATTAAGTAGTTAAAAACTTAAAAAGCAGCAATACGTCCAGTCAAAAGTAGACAAATGAACTTTTTTTTTTTGGTGCTTCTGGTGTTTCAACGTATTTTCTTCTGCAGTCATGGTAAACTAAGACTGTTCCATTCAGATTCTGTGTCAACTGACTAAAGAACAAATTGGTGAGAAATGGGCATTGAAATAGTAGATCCTTGTTAGCACTACTTCTATTGAGACTCCTTAGTATTGAGGCAAAAGCTTGACAGCTTCCTTCCAAGGACTTAAAATCATTCCATCCAACCAATAATCAGGTGGTGGGGTCGGGCGATGTGGTGGTGAAATGGCTATGAATATGGACAGAGCTGAAGTTGTTTTAGGGACAAAACTGGTTGTGTATTGTGCCAATACGGCTAGTGTGAACACATTCTTGGTTTGTATAGAGGCGTTACATGAGGCCTGTGTGGGGCTCTACTTCAAGATTAGGGCTGTTGCTAATACAGGGATAAGCATGTAACGCCCCACACTAGCATTTATTGAAAGGTTTTGCCTTGAAAATATTTTTAGTAGTTTGCCTTTGTAACTTCTTATTTATAAACATAGTATCCTACCATCAAATCCTAGTTACATATATCATTTTATATA
>JAUZNK010078677.1:0-13396 GCA_035046665.1 Euphysa ruthae | reverse complement strand
TAATATATGTATATATTTATATATAAATTGCTAAATTTTTACTAAAAAAAAAAATTTTGTATGAAATTTGGTTACTGAATTCAAGACATGCATTTTACGGTGTCATTTTTAAATATAGCATTCTTCTTAGGGCCTAAGGTAAGAAAGCGAGAGAATTTCAAATGATATATCAGCGATAACAAAAAGTTCCGAAAATGTTTTCTCATTTTTAGTTCTTTTAACTGCAGTCTATGTGACAAATTACATGCAAAATTGTTTCTAACTTTTTTGTTTGCTGATAAGTCACTTTAACGACCTTTGTGTCTTCCTGTTATACAGCATATTTATTTTTTGTATTTATTTGCTTTACGTACGAATCATATGTTAAAACACTAAAACTAAATAATCTTAAAGGTATTTAATGCAAGAATCAGTTGTATATGTTTATTGTCAAGGTTTGCGTTATAAATATAAACATATTTTTTTTACAATGAAATGAGCGTTTAAGATTTATTTTAAATAATTTTAAGTACATGTAATACTAATACCAAGGTATTAATTTAAATTATCTTCAGAATTTATAAGGCTTTATTTACTTTGGATTAAATTTTGCATCGTTTTAAATCTTTAATCGTTTAATTAGATTTCTCATTTTTTTTTTCT
Organism: Euphysa ruthae; assembly: GCA_035046665.1. Classification (NCBI taxonomy): domain Eukaryota; kingdom Metazoa; phylum Cnidaria; class Hydrozoa; order Anthoathecata; family Corymorphidae; genus Euphysa; species Euphysa ruthae. The sequence goes on along the minus strand of JAUZNK010078677.1, from coordinate 12,754 downwards.
AATTGGCACATAAATACAATAAATAGACGTTCTGTTCAAAATTTTAATGCCCTTGTGGAAAGCTATCCGGTATAATTTGAATGCCGTTAAAGTTATCAATTATCCTAAAATTTTTGCCAAATGACTTCCTGTGAATTTAGTTTTCGGTTTACTTCCATTATTGACATGTATGATGAATGATATTGATGAATGATATCCATGAAAATGAAATATTATTTTTAGGTTATAGGTTATCGAAGAAACATTAAAACTTTCGACGAGATGACAATGTCAGATAGCCCATTAGAAAGTCCATCGTCTATAAATATGACGTCTGCAGTTATCAAGTCAGAAAGTAAGTGAATAATTATAGTTTGAACCTTAAAAAAAGCTCGATAAATATCCTCTGGTATTTTTTTTCTTCTTTGGGATTTTAAAATTTATCAACATGGTTGCATTTTAACTAATGCGTGCGGAAGTTTCTTCTAAGTAATTTTTGTATAAATTCAGCTTGCAATATATGATCATTGTATGTCCAAAGAAATTCTGATTCTTATTGACCCCGAGAAATTATTATGAAAAAATTAGAATTTAAATGAATATCTTAAATTTAATAATCTCATGCAAAACTTACGGAATTCAACACTTCGTGATCACTCTGATATAAAGAATGAAAAAAATAAATCAACTTGTTAAAGTTTTTCATATTAGCTTTAGAATAATACATCATACGTGATTGCAGGCAGATTGGTTAACAACTTTTTTTTTTTTTTTTAATGTGTATCCATGCATATTCATTGTAAATATTTTTTCATGCAAAAGCTTGATGTTTTTGTTAAGCTACTAAATAGAGCAATAGTTTCCGCATTAAGAAAATATTATGAATGTAAACCTTTCATTACAGAGAAGTTAGATTATTGTAAAAACTCCAACTGTACTGGAGACAGCCTCCATTGGTTAAATTGCAATGTAAACACCGTTTGTCTAACGTTCCGTTAACTTAACCCGATCATAAAAACTGAGGCGGAATTACATAGTAAACATACTAATATTGACATATCCATCACTAAAACAATATTTTTAATATTTTGTATAAAAAAGATAAATTAGCTAACTTGAAATAACCACGAACAGTTTGAAAGATAACTACTGTATAGTATATATCACTTCTTTTTTTTCAAAGGGTGTATAATAGTATCAAAGGGTGTCTAAATATTTTTATTCCTGCTTACTAATGAAATTATTTACGCCTAAAAAGACCAAATGAGTTTCATAACTGTTGCAGTTTATAAATTTAGTTGTCATGTTTTCCCTGCCAAAAATAGAAAAATTTTATTTGTTTTTCTTTTGCCAATCAGCACCTTTAGCCTGTTGGTGAGAAACTTATTTTCAAGCGTTTCTTGTTTCTTCTATCGTATTACTAACTGGAAGAAAGCTCAACTATCAAACGTTCATTTTAATTTTTGCACTGCGAATTACATTAATATCCAAAACTTCTATTAAAAATTTGGCGTATATTCATCTCGCATGGAGTATTCCGTTAGAAAGAAAGGTTATAATTGCATTTTACATTCATTTTTAGTTTTAACTCAAATTACCTTCAAGATACTCTAGAAAAATCTTTAAACTAAACCAGTTTTGCTTTATAGTTAACAGAATCATCATTTACAGGTTGCCATTATTCGTTATATATCTGAAAATTGTATTTAAATTATATTAAATTTATTTTGCACGATGATTTTATCGCATATTATCATTGTTTTTTTTTCTTTTATTATTTTTAACTGATAAGCATTATAAAAAGAAAAGAAAAACAGAAACAATTTCTCTGTAAAATAGGATTTCTACAAAAGGAAACTAGTTTCTTAAGAATGTATTGATTGCACGAACCCAAAGTCTCGTTTCGTATAACAACGTGTTTAAGACAGGAACACGAAAAAAAATACCACTTCATCCTATTACGTTTTCATTTATCTAATAAGTTAATAAACTGTAACAGTCCATGCGTTAGCTTATTGAGATTTTCACGAGGCTAGGCCGCAGGTAAAGTTCTACCCCTAATTGTAGAACCACCTCCCCTAGAGGGAGGAGGTTCTGTAAGTACATTAATACATTTATCTACTCTCTAATTATCTACGCTCCGATAAGTTGGCGTTATTGTATTTTAGCGACGTTTTATTTTCTTATATAGTGAATTGAAAATGTATTTCTAATCAAACGGCAATTATTTTTTACATCACTTTTGTAGAATTCTAATATTATTAATAATATGAATACTTTTAAAGCACATTTTTTCCCACTTCCCACTTTCATGTTAACCTCCCTGAGAAAAATTACTGGTAAAGACAATACCCCAAGGTTACTCAGAAGAATTGAACCACACATAAGCAACTAATTTCTTGGAACCTAAAGATGCTATTGGTAAAAAAAAAAAAACTTAAGAAAAATTCATATTTTTTTAAAATTATAGGGTTATTATTTCTGAATTAATAAATATATTCTCAACCATAAAACAATGTGAAATTAATAGAGCAAATTGAAATAATATTAAGTTGCATTGTTCAATTTTAAAATTTGTAAATTTTTTGTTCTAAAATTATTTCATGAGTAAAACTTAGTTAAATCCGATTCAAAATAATCTCGATATCACGTATCGAGCTTTTTAACTTTTCATTGTTCCTATAGCACCGCCCAAACGTCGTCGCGAACGTACTACATTTACAAAGGCTCAGCTTGATGTCTTGGAGGATATGTTTGGAAAGACAATGTATCCTGATGTATTCATGCGGGAAGAGGTTGCTAAGAAGATAAATCTTGCAGAAGCTCGCGTTCAGGTACTGAAAAGTCATATTTATGATATTAATTTCATGTTTCAGTGCATAATTGGCATGTTATTGTCGATTTTCAATGATGATAATTTTATATTCAAAGAAAATCTTGGTTTAGTACAAATAGTTACATATATACTAGGAACCTTCCATCAGAAAATAAACTTAACTGAGAATCTTAGTTACTAGAGGCTAAAAGTATAGGAGAAAAATATCCTTTTTTTACCCTTTTTTTTTAATTTTTTTTAAATTTTTTTTTCACTCTTATTTGATTGTTTCATTTTTTGGACCGATGCCTTTCCTGCCGACTATTTTTAGATAGTAAAATAGTAAAGAAGCTAAAACACATTAGCTGATCCGCTATAAATATAATTTATTTGAAACTTGTTAATTTCCAATGCTTTTATTGGCAAAATTTAGGTAAAATTCAGATTTATTAAATTGTATCACCCAAATCTTACTAACCGACTTATTTTAATTTACAGGTTTGGTTTAAAAACAGAAGAGCGAAATTCCGACGCTCTCGAGAAAACCCTGGTAGACATTTCGATCACGCAAAATTTCTTGGTCGTGAAAAACTTCTTCCAGAAGATTTAGTTCGTTCGTTCAAATCTGGTAGTGGAGGTGTCCCTCACCCATATCAAAACAGCGCATATCCAATATGGAAATACCCAAGCGCTGAACACAGTCCGCCGTACTCAGGAAGTCCAATAATTGATGAATCTTCAATCTACAGACAATCGAATCCTTATACGCCATACGAATATTCGTCTTATAATAGTAGTAGACCCCAATCCTATTTCACCCCTCAATCTTACTATAGCCCAACACCTAGTCACGATTATTTAACAAATACTGTTTCTGCAGTGACCAGTTCGAACAGTATATCAAGTCTATCTTTTTCACAGCAAGATTCCAAAACTGACTTAAATCTACCTTCGTTCCATTGGAGTGGACCTGGATACATGGCAGCAAATATGTGATAATTTTACAGTCGTAGAATCTAAAAACATAAAAAGCCTGTAGTGCCAGTGGCGTAGAGATTACGAATAGAATGCAAGTAGGTACCTTATTTATCTACGAGACAAAGGCTAAACAGAGACTATGACTTGTGGAGTTTCAGAGAATTTAGTTATTCTTATTTTTAACCAGAAAACACTTTAAAATTAAGATGACATTTTTATGCAGTTTTTTAATTCGAAAGATAATTTTAACATCATAAAATACGATATGAAAATTTAATTTAAATTCAGATGTTTTAATGTAAAATAATTCCAAACATGGAATCATTTATACACGTGTGACTCATGTTTACAATGATAACTTTTAATGACGCCACATGACTTCAAAAATACCAAGATTGTTATTGTTATTTTCTTTCATTACCATTTAGAATATGTACAGCTTTTTATTTTTACTTATTTATATTTAAAATTCATTTTATATTAATATTGTTATTATTATTATTTTTCGAACGAAAAATAAAACTAGATTTAAAAATTTTGCTTTTAGTATATTTCATTGACAAAAACGGCAAAGCTAGAATTTTAGTTTTGTTTTTTTTTTTTTTTTTCTGTAAATAAGAAGTTATTATGAATAGAAAGGTTATTTACGATGAATATGAAAAGAAAGATTAAAGAAATTTCTGTTTTCTTCAATATCCACTCAAGTGGAAGAGTCCGTTCTAAAGAACGCTTTTCTTTTTAGTTAGAGCGCTTAAAATTGACCTTGGTCCCAGAGCTCTAAATAATACTACTGCAAATCCGAAGGCACCAACATTTTTTGCAATTGCATGATATTGGGTAAAAAACCTTTTAATTTAGCTTTGGATTTCAAAATTTATCTTGTGATTATTTTTTAAAATGCAGTTTTGCTTTCTAAAGCAATACGCACATATATTGATATGCATCGTTGATTAATAAAAATAAAGAAATTAATACAGTCCTTTACTTTATATCGGTATCAATACTCAGAACTTTATAACAATGGAAACTTGTTTTAGTACACCATAAAATGGTTTTACTTGCAGCTTATCTTATTATCCCACAAAAATCAAAACCAAAAATGCGGATACTCAAATAGGCGTATATAATTTGATTTAAAAGCGGTTTATTGTCTAATTTCCATCTCGAAGTAATACCACATGCATGGCAAGGAAAATATTTCTATGGAAATGTTTCTTCCTAACAGTGATATCTCAAATCCAATTAAAACCAATACATTAACAAAATTTGGTATCTTGCTATGATTTTTGACACTAATTAACACGCTTGGCTTTGTTATGAAACTAATCTATGAAACAACAAATTGTATATTGAGCGACTTTTTTACATTTAATGAATCTTTGTGACATTAAATTTTTTTTTCGTTGCAAGAAACTAAATTACCGCGTTATTTTGTTGATATATATACTTTTTTTTTTTTTCCAATCCATTCTTTTCTAGCTCAAATTCCATGCTCAAAGTAGTTTTAATAAATGACACATTTGACAGAAACAGAACACTGGTTTGCTAACGGTAAATTCAAGCTTGTCTCTTGAGCATTTTAAACTTAATCGTTCATGGACAAAACAATTCATCTGTTTTTGGTTTGTTACCGAATAAAACGAAATATACGTATAATTACTCGTTACTCGAGAATTTGATAAGGTCAACCAACAAAGTAATAATTATCCTGCGGATTTTGAAAGAGTTGCAATGAATGCATAGAAAATAAAAAGAAATGCGAAAAAGTGCTTTATCACCTTTGTTTTAATTTATGGAAACACGTGATATGATAAAGCTTTCAAGAAGTTCAAAAATTTTTGTTCAGCGTGGATGCTTTGGCTTCTGTTTTTCGCAACAGCAAACGATGTAAATTCACGCATTTGACAGAGGATTTGATAGGATTCATTCTAAAGATTTATGAATTTAATGTCGTGCAGATATCCTCTGAAAACATACAAATAATAAATAAACCAAAGAAAGAATAAACGTTGTTTAAGTGATTTCTGCGAACTAGCGAACATTCTCTAATAAACTTTTCTTCGAATAAACGCACCACATCGGCTCCACCTTCCATCCCTATATTTACATTGTGGAAATTGAAAAAAAATACCCAGGACCACTATTCGAGTCGATCACATATGGCTCAAAAAAGGAAGACTTCAAAACATAGAATTCTAAAAAAGGTGCACGTCTAATCAATATTTTATTTTCACTCAGAAGCCAATTGGATACCGAAGAATTTTGTTTTCAAAAATAAGACATAGGGTAAAAAAAACTGGGTCAATGTACCAGGGAGAAAATTTATTGATAGGAATTCTCTGTTTGGTAATTCGCCAGGGAGAATTGTAACAATGGGAATTCACTTGTCTTTTAGCCCAAAACTCAAAAATGGATCCGCGATGTGCAATTAAGATATCCAAAAAAATTTCTGCTTCAAATGTGTTCCATGGAAAGCATAGCTGATTGTACGGAGCAAAAGGTTACCAGTGCGACTCCCATCTCTGGCGGAAATTTATTTCCATGTCCTCTCTGAGTTTCTGAGCAAAACTCATTGCGTTATGCAACGCTAGCTCAAATTGGTCGTGTTATTTGGTTGAGGGAATTTCATAGTACTCCAAGACCTGCAACGTGGGCCAATCTGGAAATATCGTCTCGGCAATTTGTTGGTTCCCCACGTTAAATACAACAGCTATCACTGTCTATCATGTAATATAGAATCTATTTCGGTTCTATCATATTTTCAAGGGATATGCATTAATATATTTGATCTTGATAAAGTGAAGTTCCCGCCTAAAACCTCAGTTTACATAAAACTGTTACTAATTTATTTAGAAAATATTATCACGTTCTATTAGATAAAATTTAATTGAAAATCTAGTGGAAGAAGTATGATGTGAAAGTGAATTCGTTGTCTAAGGCAAAAGGTTGGAGAAAACCACCAATTCAAAGAAGAGAAATTTTATGTATTTTTCTGCCTATTGCAAAAATAATAGATGGTTATGGACCATATATCTACTTGATTTATGGAAAATCTTTGAAGTTAACTTTGGGGAATCAATTGAGGTAACCTAATAAACTTTTTTTAAAAAACTTTAGAAAAAATTGAGCGATATGATAATAATATTTATTTACTAAACAAGTTCACACTATTTAGTTCTTTGATCTTAGGGAATTATTGGACGAAAAATCAGTAAAATATTTTTCGAATATAATGGATTGTCATTGAGATTGGAAGTTGTTTTCACAAACCATAAATGTATTTATTTTAAGTATATAAATAACCTTATTTTAAAAAAATTTTCCTACTCTTAATTGATTTGGTTTAAGTACGAATCAGGCCCTTCTCTTAATTGTGACTGGGATTAATTAAGACTAATTAGTTGATCTTTATTTAACTAAAAAAATATCCAACCAAATCAAAATATTTAATTTAAAAACATAATCAAATGATAACAATCAAAAATTTCATGAGTTGATTGTCTCATTAAATATGTGATAAAAATAAGAAGCCATTGTATAGAGCTATAGGTAGATTACATTCAATATATTAGATGTGAATAATTGATTACGCAATTAGCTTCATAATCAAGGTTTAATAGCGATAATGCAAAACAATCTCTTATCAAAACGTCGGTCTTTTTTAAACTGACAGCATCCCGCCAATATGTTATACAACACGATGTTTGCTTTTGATTTCAAAACTGCGCTTATATATTACATTATACAAGATTTTTAGTTATAGAAAGTTGATAATATCTCTCTGAAATCCAAGAATTAGGCCTTGCGGCGGAGATTATTCTCTCAAAAATTTTCCTCACTTGTGTTGAAATTTACTCTTGTAAATATAGTGAAATAAAAAGTACCGTTTTTAATTTAAAAATATATTTCAATTTAAAATGAATTTAAATTTAACTTACAGTGTGCAACACCCGCCTTTATACACAAAATTAAATATTAAAGCAGTTTGATGTTTATATTCGAATGGAATGTTAATGATTCTTTTGTTTAAACGTTTATACCTTTAAATAAAATTCTCTGTGGAAAGTATTGAAATTAATTTTGAATTGAATTAGTAGCTAACAACAAAGACATCATATCTTATTGTCTAGATTTTCTACTGTTCAAATATTATTAATAAAGAAATGGGAAGGCGAGACAAAATATGAAAAAATAGGCACGAATTTAGGCACGAGTTTAGGCAACGAATTTAGGCACGAATTATGTCTCAAAAATCTGATGATAAAAAAATAAAACCTTCCTTACTATAGAGAATTTTTGTCGTTGTTGCCAAATGGGCTCCAGCTGCAAAGCTCGCTACGTTCGCTTTTTTTGTTTATCGCTTTCACAAAAATTAAGTTAAATATTTGATTAAAAACACAAATTGATCTGTATCATTCTCATTACACAGTTCTCTGTAAAATCATGATTTAGTCTCCAATGTTCAGTAAAATTAAGAAGGCTACTTCTTCGACAATTTATAATAGATAGCTTTGTATAAAAGAAAGTTCTCCCGTGTCTTTACCCATCGTGTAGATGAAATGAAAAATAAATTTTAACCAGATTTGGGAGTCGAACTCGTAACCTTTCGATCCGTAGTTCGACGCCGTGCCAACTGAGCTACTTGCCTACTTACTTGTTATCGAATTTTGTGTTTAAAATTTTCTTATTATTTCTTATTGCAGATTTGACTATTGTTTAAAAATGTCAATCAAAAACTAACCAACCAATGAAAATACAGATAGATACAAACAAACAAGCAAATTAACAGATTTTTAGCGTATAATAATATAGATTCTTTTGCCCTTAAAAATTGTATTAACAAACGTCATTACAAGCCATAATAAGGTTGCAAAAAATTGGAATAAGTTTAACATTATAATTGTTTGTTTATAGCAGAAGAGACAAGGCAATTATACATATATCAACCTCATCAAACGGTCTGATTATGAAACAAAATATCGTTATCTCATAGAGGACAGAGATATTAATTCAAGTATATTCATGTCTGGTTTTATTCGAAGTGTGCAAATTTATTACGCTCCTTTGTGACATCATTCAAAAGCTATGGAGTTATGATGAAATTTAGACGTCTCCAACGTTGTATTATATTCACTCCATGTTAACTGCGATTCAATCTTCTTATGTGTTTTCAAGTTACCTAGCACAAAAAGATTATTTATTTAATCTTGCTAGTTAAAAAAAACGCATCGTTACAACTCTTTAAATTCTTTTTTGATTATTTTTATCAAAGAAAATTTAAAAATAAAAGCACTGTTTGGATGACAAAAAAAAATTGTAACTTTGATTTAAGTACAAAATTTCAAATATTATAAGGTGATTTATGTCATTTGAATTAGTTAGTTTTTAACCAATTAAATCTTTATTTAATACTTATCTTTACGGATAGAAGCAATCTGATCGTCTTCATTATACAAAATATTGTCTTTATAGTGAAAGAAGTTAATCTGTGGGGATACCACAAGTAACAAATTAATTTTAAATTTAAATGGGTAAATTGAATCACGAATGTAACGATTTTCAATTGAATTTGCAATCAAATGATTTTAATATATTGATTACAACAAATGAATCGTTGAATGATAATAGTTCAAAATTTTGTGTCAATCTACTGTTCAAATGAAGGTGGTTGGTTGAGTAAAAGTGCTGTAAATTCACGAATGGTCATTAAAACTAGTTTTATTAAATTTCAATCTCTAGCCGTATGGAGAGCGGGCTGTTTTTAGAATACAAATATTTCTCTTAATTTATGTAGCATTATAGCGCGCGTATCGAACAAGAAAAAAGAAAAGCGTTAATGCGGTCAAATTTTTGCTTTATTAATTCGATTTCGGCTTAAAAATGAGAGGTTAAATGTGACTTGAAACTGTAGCTAAGGCGCTGGCAATTCGTACTTAGCTCTAAAACTCACTAATTTTCAAGCTTGTGTAAATATTCTTATAGATTTACGAGAAAATATTCTAGCAAAATAAATTTAAAACTATCAACTTAATTAAATTTTCATTTAAAATTTCATCCTCATTCGAAATCTAGTTTTTTAAAGACTTCTAAAACTAATTTTTTTATTTTAAAGTTTTGTGAACATACAGTGTAAGAAATGTAATGTTTTATATCAAAGGTTAATATGTAATTAGTAATATCTAAAATAACAAAAGTAAGATCTTCTTGTGCCTTTACATTTTCATTCGCAGAGTTTGCAGCAAATACGCATTGACGAATCCTTTTGTTTTCTCCTTGTCAGACTCTTATCAAACTATCTTCTATCATTACAAATCAAGGTAACTATATATCTACTTAGTTATTTATAATAGATTAGTCTATTTTTGGGCAAAGCTTTAATCAGAGAATCAGACAAAAACTAGCGCATTTTCAAAATCTTAGAAAAAAAGATTAACTAAATTTAAAATTTTAATTAATATTTAAGGATATTGAAGTCGGAGTAATTTTATACAACAAAAAGTGGTATATTACTATAAGCTCAACAAAAAGACGGATATGCTGGTGATACGATAGCAATACAGTGACGCATGTCAAAGAATAATACTGTTTATTATTAAGGATTATTATATATAGACGGCGTGATATGGAGCCAAATTTATATAGGCAATTTTTATGGTAGGAAATTGTGAAATTTGTTTACGGTATAAAGCTTTAGACTGTTTTCAAAGCATCGGGTATTAACCAATAGTTTGCTAGCTTCAAAATATAGGATGATGTGAGATTGAGATGATGGCTATTTATAAATGCAATAATAAGTAAGAAGTTTATAGCATGACATCATCAAAAGAAAAGGAAACATGTTTATAAATAGTAGGGCGTAAATCGCAGGTTTATTTGAACTAGCTTAATCCATAGATTATTTTTGAGTATTAATAATCATTAAATTGTTAAAAATGCCGTTAATGAGGTGTATCTTTATAAGTTCAATGATCCTTCCTTCATAAACAAGTCTAACAGCTCAACTGTGACTAGAAATGAACGTTATAATACAGTTTAATGTATTTATTAAATGCAGAGTGAATGTTATCTGTAATTTAAGACACTTGTTTTTCTGAACACGATGGGTTAAGTTTTTTCTTAGGTTTATTTCAAGTTTTTTAGGTAACTTAACATGATTTTACAAAATTTAATAAAAAAAGCTTACCGATTATACAAATAACAAAACAAAATATGATATCCCAAAAACAGGTAAGTTTAATTAAATCCAATAGCTATTACAAAAAGTTAATTTAAAAGCAGCCATAATTTCATCATTTACTGTTGGGTAGCACAAAACTGTAACAGGTTTTGTTGAAGTTTTGAATAAAAGAGTGGAAAGGGGTTTCATTAGAAGCAGCGTGGAAATAAAAGTTATATACACTACACTATGGCGTTTCACTTTTCTAGCAAAAATTAAAAACAAATAAAGTATCAAAAAGTTTCTATTCAGACAGAGAAAAGTTATCAGCTCAATAGAAAAGAATCTCCTTGTAGTGATTATGAGGCGCTTATTGTAATATCTTTATTTTTTTCGCCAGTTTTGAAGTAAGGGTAGTAGGATCTTTACTCAAATCACAGAGTATATACATCAAATTTTGTCTATAGGGTGAATGTTTTTATCTATAAAATTTCATGACCCTTGACTTTAATCTATTACATAGTTATTATGTCTGTCATTGACCAATAATTGATAAGTATTTTTGTTTAAATAACCATGATAAAAACGCGGAGGACTGTAAATCAGTTATTTTGATATACAGTTTCATATTAGATGGTTGAAACTTCATAGGTTCATGCATAGCACACTGAAAAAACGAAAAAATGAATTAAAAATAACCTTGGAGAAACTATATCAATATAAATATCAAGTAAATAAATAGCGAACAACAAAACTTATGACGTATTCATTTTAATGGTATAAACCTAGAAAACCAACAGTGCATTGGCGACTGAATATAAAAAGGTATCCAAAATTGTAAAAAATTCCCAGTGTGCTTAAAATGATAACATTAGTGATAAGTACATCGTTTAGTCAAAACGCTGATAAAAGCAACACAAAGCAATTAACTTTGCTATTTATTCAGGTTTTGTTTTTACATTCAATAGTTGTATAGAATCTAAATTCCGATCAGGAGAGTCGGTGCGGATTTTGCATGCTACGATATCATAAATCCTTTTATGAGATTATGAAATCGACAATGAAACTATTGGATTCTGGGAGTTAAAGAAAAGAGCTGCACAGAAAGCGTGTTACTGATCCAATTATTAAAAATAAATAGCTCATCTAAATATGATTAGTCATTTCATATAATGCCAAAATTATGGCATGTTCTTTTTAGCAATTGTTATTAGAAGTACAAAAGTACTTAATTAAGAAAAATTATTAAAATTACTAAGAAAGACATTTCCTTAATCTTTACTCTACACCTTAGTTCACTTATCAAAATTTATCTACAATCTTTTTCATAAAATTTGGGAAAAACGAATTTTTCATGTTTTACAGACATGTTACCCCCTCACCTGGTTCAATGTTGTTTTGAGTTATTTTTTTATTTTTATGATACGACAAGAACAATATGAAGTCTAACTAATAAAAACATGCAGCATTGAGTAGGTGGGGAGAGGGGAGTGTCGCCATCATGAATGGTGTAATTTCACGAATTTTGCCTATAATACTTTATAAGAGACTAAAAGTAAGTACCGGGTTTATAATTATTAAGTTAAGTGAAAAAATGCCTTGTTTTCACTAAGTTTGCTATTATTATCAAGAAAAAGTTTTTTTTTCAAAACTATTTTGAAAAAGATTGTAGGCTTGAATTTTATGTTACAAATTAACGCTTTTTTTGTGTGTTTGAAAATACTTCCTTAAAGGGGCACAACCATGAAACAAAACTAATCTTTATTCTTTAACGTTAACGATATATTTCTCTTTCTTTCTCTCTATATTAATTATAATAATTAATA
>JAUZNK010078666.1:0-13396 GCA_035046665.1 Euphysa ruthae | reverse complement strand
TATATATATGTAATGAACAGAAAAAAAATGTAAATGACACAACAAAGAGGTAATATAAATAGAGGTGAAATGTCTTCATTAACAAACAAAACTATATATTTTAATAAAAACATTAAAGAAATAAATTTATATATATATATATTTTATTAAATAAGCTTTTAGAAATCCAAAAACATTTTTTTTTTTTTTTTTATAAGAATCACAAAGCTAATAACACTTTTGAAAGCAATTTAATAAAAATAAACAAATTTGATTTGATATGCCAGAAATAAAATCATGAATAATACAAAAATATGTTTCAATTATGTTTTTTTTTTTTTTTAATATCCTCTATAAAACTATTAAAATTAGAAAAAACAAGTATTTCATGTGACAGAGACATGTTTACAATACACAACTAAATAGTTTTTTCAGTACATTTAAGGTAAGATTTTTTGAAGAAGATTTTTAAGAAATAAAGTTCTTACATAAAAATTTGGTTACAACATATTGATATTCTTAAAAAGTGTTTGCGCTTCTTAAATCATGAAATTTTCAAAATAAATTCTATGAGTTTGGGTGGCCAAACTCTAGTCTCACAAAGTTGGTAGCCAGCATCAAAAACAGCATTGCCTTGCAAGTGATACATAAATATGAGGAGAGTCATTCATCTAGTGTCAAGGGCAACTTAACTAAACGGTTTAAAGCTGGATGAAACAAAAATTTTAAAAAACTCCGCAAAGAAAAGGAGTCATTGAAATTGCAAGATTTTAAGAGAATCCAAAACCTTACTTTTTAAGAAAAATGTAAATTTTTGATATCAAGCTACCTGCCTGATTTTTTAATAATATCATCGTCAATAAAATATTTTCTCATCTGATACAGTAATAAACCTAATCAGAAAATGAATTAATTTTTTGATAAATTTCCATTAAATACTGCCATTCTGAACTTTTACACTGGTAATTTACTAAAATTTTTCACTGGTAGTACAGTCAGCTAATGCAACTGAGAAAATCTAATTAATAACACAATTAAACCAGTCGACAAGAAGAGATCACTATCCAAACCACAAATTTTGGCTTTAACTTTAGTCAACTAGTAATATGCTTTTAAGAAAATAACTAGCCTTATTAGAGCACCAGGCTTATATTATTTACAAGAGTGAATTCTGATCAAAAGGAACCAAACAAAGTATCTAAGTGGAACTACTTTTAATAGTTATTATTGCATAATATCATGTATTTCTTGAGTACATTCATTCATTTATATATTAAACGTTGGTACACACCATAGTTATAAATAAATACAAAGTTTAGATATACTAATACAGACCAACAAATGCTTTTGTGTTTAAAATAAAAATCCATAGCAAAAATTATAAATTTTAATGACAAATAGAACAAGATTTGCAGTTCCAGGTGAGGAGAGATCTTAAAACAGAGACAAAGATTTACAGCTCTTTGAAGAAATTGGGAGACTGTTCCAAAGAAAATAAGCTTTAAACAACAGGGAACTTAATTCGTATGTGGATGATTTTGCCAGAGAAAGTTTCAAAATACAAATCGTAAAGAGTAGGGGATTTGCTTTATTTCAAAATTTTCCCACATTAATTCTGGGCTTAATTTATTTATAGACTTGTAAGTCTCAATGATGCAGGTTTTTTTTTATGAATCTTTATTGTATTTTCTAACAACGATAGTTTGTCAAAACTCAAGGAAAAGTCCTTATGAATCATCCTTAAAGCTCTCTCCGTACACTATGAATGAAAATATAGTCAGTTTTCAAAAAAACGCTATTCCTATAAAAACCTTAAAATTTTTAAATTGTAACTAGCCTGATGATAGGAGCAGCATGAGTCCTGAAACGTCGCTCAATAAAAATTTTATAACTTATGACATGCGTTTTATATCTTTTTTAATTAATATTCTCAAACATTGAAAAAATCTCACCAGAAAGCAGCATCAGAAAAATCTTTGAAAATTAAAAAGGAGAACAAGAGCTTTTGATGAGGATTCATAAGGGCAAAAAAAAATACCCTATGGCAAACAAAAAACAAAAAAAAAATCAAGAAAGTTTAAAAAATGTTGATTTTAACCATAAAAACGCTTGGTTAATATTATATAAATTCTATTTAGTCATATTTGGAAACAAAAATAAAAACCAATTATTGTTTAAATGACCAGAATCCATATCAACATAAACATACTCATATAACTAACCTGAAGATGCCAGCCATGATCTCGTATTGAAGTTAAATTTAATTGTTCAGATAATTCAGCAGCTGACATTGATCCCTGCAAAATAACAATATTCCCAAATCAGAATCATCAAAAGATTTTATAAATAATATTAGCATCAAGTCAACCAGCATCAAATTCATTGCGGTTATGTTGGTGATGAAAATTTCTGATTTTTGTTGATGGGTTGAGAGCTTTTTAATTCAAGGTTCAAATCTTCTCTTATTTCTATCCTATCAATGCATAGAAAATGGATTCTCAAAAAGTTCAGAGATAACGGTTTTAAAAGGTATCTAGTTAAAAATATATTTCATTTATGAACTAAAAAAATAATTTTTTTTTCTTTTAATTAGCTTTCTGAAAGATCTGTAAAGGATGATCAGCATATGAAAGCTTTGTGGTCCCTGCAGAAAGACTCTAGCCCAAGGATGGCAGTAATACTCAATACATGGTCAAATGGTAGTAAAGTATACTTTTGGGTAAAAGAGAGTGCCACACGCAGAATAAATACAATCTTCATTGTAGCATATTTTTAAGATTCAATGTAAGAATTCCAAATATTTTGTAAACGTTCTAACAATCCTAACAATTGAATTTGCATAGATTCAGTAATTTCACTACCACTCATCAGCTCAGATGGAAGTAAACATTTCCTAAAATGGTTTATGTCAAAAAACTTCGTTTTTTAAGCATTGAATGACACCAACCACTTTTCACCACATTCAACAGCAGTGTGAAGATCACTTTCAAACTATCAAATAAGCTACCATTTCAACCTTATCAAAACCACTGTCCATCTTTCCTAATGATGAGTTCAAAATAGTGTGATCAGCATACATAGCAAACTTGCAAAGAATCAGGCAGATAATTAATGAAAGTTTGAAAAAAAGTAGGACAGAACCCAGGACAGAACCTTAAGGGATTCAACAATTTATAGAGAAACAGTTCAAAGAGTGGCCATCAAGGACCACCTTGATTTTCCTGCCTGACAAAAAATACTTAATGATATTGGAACTTCACCAGAGACACTATATGACTTCATTTTATGGAGAAGTCTAGCATGTCACACACCTTAGCTTTAACGCAAGCATCAAGAGATTGATAGACACAGATAACAGAGCATCAGCAGTAGACCTACAAGAACAAAAACCATATTGATGATTAGAAAACAGAATAAGAAACTCTAAGTGACGAGTAACACATGAGTTAATCTATGATACGAAGATAAGGAGACTGATAGGACTGTAATTACGAGGATCAGATCGCTCTCCAGAATTTTTGAATACTGGGACAACAGATGCCAACTTCTAGGAAGAAGAAAAACAGAATTAGCCTTCTCAATGACTATATTACAGAAATTGCAGACTCTGGTAAAAAATACATCTATTTTCAACATAACTAGTAAGAACAAACGTACATTATGGAAAAAATAAATTATGAGACATACAAAAATATTTCGGTATGCTATCATACTGAGAAATCATATATCATTCAATTGTTTTTATAAAGAAACATAATTTTTTATTAGTGTTTGCTAATACTAATATTTCCACTTTTTTATTTTTTCAAACCACTAAGTTTGAATTGAATCAAAGGAAACAGAAGTTGGAAACCTTCTCAGTGTCTAAACATTCTAGACAAGCCCTTGTTATTTTGAAAGTAGCCTTCTATACTTGCAGTTATGATCATAATCAATTACCAAAATCCAAAAATTTAAAGGTTTACTTTTTGAATCAACTGTCATTTTGGGAGATTTTAAAACTGATTTTTATCAATTAAAGTGAGTGCTTCTCATGGAAGAATAACCCTTGCCAAAAAGATTAAATCAGCTCTGATGATACGAAATACCATTTTTAATGACTAAAAAAATTAGAGATTGTTTAGGCATTCCTAACTTTTCTGCATATTACATATTGGAGATATTATTCATAACTAAGGATTACAATCAGCCATTAAAAATAATTGCAAGCCTTTATAAATTTATTATTGTAAATCCTGCAAAATATTTGCTCTTGGTCATCAGTGGCAGAAGTTAGCAATAATAACTATCATATAATATGTTTAAAAATAGCTGTCAAAATTTAATTAATGTCAGAATTAATTTACTTGCAAATACCTTTATGTCTTGTTTATTAGCAAATATTAGTAAACTGGCATGCCTCAATTCCTAAAGAAAAATTAATTACAAAATTACAAAACAAGTTGCATTAAAAGTCTAAAGAACTAAATGAGCTAATTAAAGAATTTCAAATGTTAACTTGAATTATACACGCAACACTACTGAAATTCAAACACTTTGCATGCTTCTAGAGAGATAGCAATAGTAACATCCAAGCATTATCACCCTTCCTCTAATATTTAAATGTGAGAATTCATTTTCAAAGAAATTTATTTATGATCTTACTATACATAACAATTAGAGGTGGTACATCCAGAGTGAATTCTGATATATATATATACACACACAAAAAGTCTAAAATGATCGGGTACTGAAAAAAAACCAAAACGAAGATGTTAATTAAAAATTACATAGCAATATATTGTTCTAGCTAAGCAATATAGTGACAGCAACAAACCTTAATTTTAAAATAAAAATAAATACCCTCAAAAAAAAAACCTGCCTCTAACTAAAAACAAAAATGACACTTTTTGGATATTCCCCCATAAAATAATACTAAAAATTTTCAGCTATGACAGTACATTTATAAATAGATTCCTATTTCCCAAGGAGGGCAACCGTCATAACCAATTCTCGAAAAAGGACATTAAACTTGTCCATCCACGTACTGTTGATACTATAAATATTCAATCCAGTAGCACATATGTATAAGTCAAGGGTATCGAACTAAGGTGAATAATCAGGAAAGATCTCTGGATAAACAATGCAATACGGTGTAACCAATGTCTGCCTATACAATTAAGTATTGCAATAGTGATTCAACTTTGATAGGTCCTATTACTTAACTTGATCAAACCTGGTGGACAGATAATACATGCTTAAGGTAAAGAACACATTTACCCTAAATAAAATGTCACATTAAAGTCAATGCGTAACAAAAGAATTAAGCTTATATTGCCAGAACGACTCTTGTCTACACGAAGTAGTGAGTTCCCCTGTTTCCTCTATAAGACTAAATTCCCAGTCCTCCATGCCAGTATGGTTTAACTGAAATGAACGTTGGAAGACATTTTCGGAACAATTTTCTTAAGACTGTGCTTCCTGTAACAGGCTAGATAGTTGTTAAATCTAAACCGGAATTTAGCACATGTGCTACCCACATTTTGTGTTTTGCAGGTTTTGCTAAATATACTACGTTGGAAGTATTCCACTTAAGAAGTCCACCCTGAATCTTATAGGAAAAATTAATGTATTTAACTTTAAAGACCTACTACTCACCACAGATCGACAAACATTACGTTTTCTACCATTCTCTGATGGGATTAACTTCAGAAATTTTGGCTGTAACTAGCAGGTCTTTAAGGCTTTTACATGTCTAATATCCAACAATAGAAACCTCTTTGAAAACGTCTTGATGTGCGCAGATGAGGCGTCAGAGCTCAAGAAGGAAGAGCACGTGGTAATGGTGTGGCTAATGTACACCAGAATAACGTGGAACCATATTGGTTGTGGCAGCATGATAATCTCAATAATGATAGCGCAGATTTTCCTGATTTTCCCATCAGAGGGACTGAACGTGAGGATGACGGAAAACCCACAGCCTATAGATATAAACTTATACATGACCGATGATATATATAAACTCATTGTTGATGAAGCAAATCAACGATACGCAGAGCATTACATGGAAAACAATCCAGGGCAAACAAACAACATATATGTTGGTGAATAATAGTCAGTGACAATGTTAGATATAAATAATTTAATGGCTCTAGTGTTACTCATGGGAATCACCTACAAACCTAGCATCCGTATGTACTGGTCTCTTGATGAAACATCAAGAACTCCAATATTCAATAGCAATGTTTCGTACTCACTTTCAACTAATTTTTAAACTACACTTCAATGATAACAATGACCCAAATTATGATAAATGGTGACAACCGGGATGGCTTGCATAAAGTCCACCCTTTCATAGAACTCATTAGAGAAAGGTGCGGTAAAGTATTTTCACCTGGCCAACATCTAAGTGTAGGAAAATCAATTGCTTTATTCAAGGGAAGACTTCTGTTCAAATAATATATTTGTACTAAGAGAGCACAGGGTTACATTAATCTTTTAGTGTACTGCAGCAAAGGCATATTCTATAATGACAGAAATGAGGAAATGCCCAGGAAAGAGAGGATTTCTGTCTCACTCATGGAACCATATTTAAATAAGGGGCATATTCTTTTTAAAGAAAATTATTAATACTAGCTCAGCCTTAGCAGAAAACATGTTGGCCAATGGAACACATCTTTGTGGAACTATTCGAGCGAACAGGAAGAATTATTGCAAAGAAATAGTTGATGTTTATTCTTGCACAAAAATACCAAATTGTGAAAGATAAGGCTGGGTAAAACCAAAAGCTGTGTATATGCTTTCTACATATCACTTTGCAAAAATGGTTGATACAGGAAAAAAAGACGCAACATTATCATCATGAAATGAGCTGTTGTGAGATTATATAACTGCCACATGGGAGGTGTCGATAAGGTGGATCAGCAATTGCATGGTGTAAGCACTCTCTGGTAAACATCCATTGTCCATGGGAGCCTGGGCTACACTCTGACAAGTGTTTTGAAGCCTACCATACCAAGCTTGACTATCAAAGTTTATAGGGTATATACTAAAATATTGTTATGTTATTATATATATCAATAGTTTATAACATTTGGTATGCGTGCAAATATTGACCTTTTGAGTGCGTTACAAAATCCACCCTTTTGAAAGAAATTTAAAAAAATAATCCTTCAATTTTGGAAATACTACTGTAGTTTATTTTAAAAACATGATTCAAAAGGTTTGATAATGTTGAAAAAAAATTGTTGTTTTTTTAATATTTACTTTTTCAGGCCAAAAATGCTGATTTTTATCTTTTGGTGGCCACACATTTTTTTGGTTATGTAACGTCAATATGCACCACATTTAAATAATAAATAATATCACATAATTTGACGTCATTTTAGTCCTGATAGCTATACCTCTGAATAAACGGTTATGTTTGAAATAGTTGTTTTTAAGAATACATTACGCCAACTCCAAAAAGCTTTCCGTGGAGACAGATGTGTCCTCATGTTTATTTATAGTTTCTTTAATAGCTTTGATACCTTCTTCATGTGGGATATTAGGATATAGACCTACAGCATCAATAGTACATAAAAGAAAATTTTCTGGTAGAGAAGGTAGAGTGCCCAATTTCCTTAGGAAATCATTAGTGTCCCGTACATAAAAATTGACTGGAGATGATTGTTAATAAGAGCAGATATTTCCAGTGCAGTATCCGGTGTTAGAAATGACTGGGCAACCAGGAACAGCAATGCTTATGTATTTTATATAGTCAATAGAAGCGTGCTAACCTAGGATTATTGTTTATAAAGTAATGAATAGTTTCCTCCCATATTAACATTAATAAGGTGATACTTGATTATTTTAACCACTCAACTATCCTTACTCCATATAACCACCCCAGAGGTCTTATCTACCTCTTTTATAACAATCGAGAAATCATTTTTAAAATAATACAGAGCATTACACCATTCTTAGTAACATTGGAGCATTTGTATCAATAGTTGAAACTTTCAGCATTTTTTTTAGTAGACTGAGGTATATTTCAATTGAAGCTTCTATACCTTTTGAGTTAAATGAAAATTTAGGCCGAAATTTATTAAAAGGATTCTTCATTATGAAAGTGCCACAGCTATCTAACTCGCCTAATAAAGATCTCTAATTCTTCCTTAATTTTAGCTTTACCTACATTGGAATGGGTACAAATTTGACTCTTGGATAGAAGAGAAATTTAATTTTTTTTTGTGACAAACATGAAAAAAAAGTAATGTAAAATCATCAGAGATTTAGAAAATTAAATTGATATTGTATAGGAATTGACAAAGATGAGCAATTTTTAAAAATTATTGCTATTAGGGACTATTATCTCAAGTTGGTGGTCAATAGGTCAGACAGTGTCTTCTAAACAATAAAAATCAATTATTTCAATTAACTGATAGAGCCCATAGCTCATAAAGAACCAATATTTATAACTGCTGACCATATTAGTAAAAAGAAGTGAAAAAAACAAAATTGAAAAAATAGTGAAATATTTTTAAAAATCTGTTGTTAGGGCTCTACAGTATGAATAATATATTTGGCAGGTGGCTATACAAAGTTAGAGATATGCTCTTTGTTACATTAACATCAAAAAAAAAATTTTTAAATTAAGAAACTGTTTAAAAATTAACTTATTTTTCATAGATAGTCATACAGATCAAAACACGTGCTCTGTGATTCTCTAACATTTTTTTTCAAGTCGTACCTTTGAGTGTTCTGATTAGATGAGAACCATCCCATTAACTTGCAGAGGATGTTAGAGAACCATCCCATTAACTTGCAGAGGATGTTAGAGAACCGTCCCATTAACTTGCAGAGGATGTTAGAGAACCATCCCATTAACTTGCAGAGGAAGTTAGAGAACCATCCCATTAACTTGCAGAGGATGTTAGAGAACCATCCCATTTTTTTTGCCATTTTGGTCCATCTTGGAATGTCTACCAGCAAAATTTTCATTAGCAACAACGTAGCTAAGTTTCTTTTATGATATTACATCATCATACAAAAAACTATTAAAAACCGTCAATCCATTCAGATGATGTCAATTTTTGAAAAAATCAAACGTTCTAATTGACCAAAAGCATTTTGTGCCAAAGTTGAGACAAAGAATTTTTCCAGAAGTGCGATTTGTGTAGGATGTTAAAGAATTTTTCCAGAAGTGTGATTTGTGTAGGATGTTAAAGAATCATCATTACTAACACCATAAAAAAATTGTTACAGCAGATTTTTTAATATCTAAAAAAATCTTGTTTTCAGACATTTTTTTATAAACAATAATTTTTCAAAAATTGAGCTATGTCACACAATCCTACATATCACTGCAAAAAAGCAGATAAATCCAAAGAGTGCTTTTGCAAGAAACATGAATTCAAAGGAACTTTTTCAAATTTAGTGAGAACTTGTCAAAAATACAATATTTTGTTTCGAAAATAGCAGATGAGAAATTGTCAAAAATGTCAAAAAAGTGAAATTTTGTTTTTCTATTCAGGGTACCAAAGTAGTAGTTAAACACTGGAAATAGTATCACTCAGGGGATTATATTTTTTTGAGTTTGTAATATGTTTTCTCTACACCAGGGTGATACACCGAAACTATTTGTAATAACTAGTAAAGAGGTTATACCATATATTTTTCATACAAAAATTTACAAATCTATACGTATATATAAGCTTAAATAATTATAAAAATAAGAATATAAGAAAGCCTTAAATGTCAAAAACTAAATTTTATAGGAATAAGAAAAACTACTTAATCATCTACTGCCAAATAAAACCCCGGTTGAATAAGCCCACCCATACTTGATTAAGCCCTGGATCAAGAACAAACTAACCTGATATACTGCATCTTAATTTTTCAACACAGGGGTCAAAATAATGTTTTTTTGTGATCAGTTATTTGATCCCTTCCCTTCCTCATCCCCTCCCCACCCCTTTCCTCTTCTTTCCCCTTACTCCTTTCTCGCTTTCCTTCCCAACACAGCCCACCAAATATTTGTAACAATAAAGCTTTTTGTTGAATTTTTAAAGTTAAGTTCAAGTCTATGACTAAAGCATCAAACAAAGTAAATCCATCCATTATCTTCCTGAAAATTTTTAATGAAACCAGAGTTTCTGCCACAATTAACAGAAGCTCCATTTGATGACAAAAATATTTTTATTAATATTTTTATGTTTCTCAAGGAGATATTCAAGGTTATGCTTACTGAAAGTATTTTTAATTGCATCCCTTGAAATCCCTTGAGCATCTTCGTTTTCTGGCAGAGCAGCCACTTCAAAAACACACATGCGTTTACCTATATCAGGGTCTGAAAATAACAAATAACAAACTTCTTGTTCTGTAACACTCTCATCCGTAGAAACATTTTACTCTTTCAAGTTTACTTTTAACAGTTGTCAAAAAAGTACTATGATATTGCAAAAATAAAATTTTCACAAAAACCTGTTTGAAAATTGACAGTATTTAATTATTTCTAAAGTAATATGGACTTTAAAATCAGTGAACATGTGTTCTTTGATTCCAAAATAATATGCAACTTAGAAAGTTTTACCATAGCTTGTCCCTCATTTTGCTTTTTTTCTTCCAACTTAAAATTACCTTATCTGATGGACACTTTAAGGAAGCAATTAAATTCTCAACTTACTATTCTTCTTAAACTGTTGAATTAGTAATATGATATAATAATATTACGATTATTTATACAGGATAGTCACATCAGTGAATTTCAGTTATTAATATGTGGGTCCTGTTGCGGGAAGTGACTGACTTTAAAGCTCCCATTTTTTGCTCCTGCAACAATCAATTACAAATTTTATTTTTTATTTTTTGCAATCAAAAATTTTTTCTTGCAATCGAAATTTTTTTTCAAACTCTCAAGTGGATTTGAACCCACGACATTTTCCATTACAATTCACTGCAATATTATTGGCAAATGTGACCACACTGCCACATTAACATCCTATAACTTAACATTATTCTTCTATTGAATATGGTTAAATAAAATTGAAAACGAACTTTCATATAAGCCAATTACTATTGTTTGAAGAACGCCCTTTTCTTCTCACAGTAGAGTGTGGGTTAAAATCGAGTTCTGTATAAAAATCTAATTAAGGGGGTATCTGGGAACAACAAGCATGTAATTTAACATCTTTTGAACTTATATCTATATAATGCCGCTTTATTTATAAGCCAATAAGCAATTTTTACTAATAATTAGATTTAATTTTATTTATATTATAAATTGCCGTTATGAAAATAACCTTAACCCTCATCTAACTTGACTTTACGAAGAGGATTAAGACAAACTACAAATGTGCATTTTCATGTTTCATTAAAACATCTGCCTTGTAACAGAGACTAATTATTTATTCATATCTTTATATTATAATACATTATAAGCATAATAATTTAAAAGTTTTAACTAAAGTTGAGAAAGTCAAATATATGCATAAAGATTTGGCATAAACAGCAAAAACTTTTTAGAAAGAAATATATTCTATGATCTGTTTTTTCTTGAATATTTAACAATCAACAATCGATGAAGTTATAAAGGGATCGGTGAAAACCGATAACCGACCATATTTTGTTGGTAGGTTGTTGTTCTTTGGCCAAAATAACTTTATTTTCAGGCCTACAACCAAAGATAAAGAATTTTTGTCAAGCGGCCGTTAAATGACTCTAACTTCATGTTAAAAACTGGTTTGCGAGAAATTTAACAAAAAGCTAATTTTTTCAGAAAATTGAGTTGTTAAACCATTTCTGAGAAAAGGACAAGTAATTTTATTTAATTATCCATAAATCAGGTGATTCCAAATCATAGCTGCATACATAGGGGTTACTTGGAGATTAAGAGTGAAGGGTAAATAAAACGGCAGTGAAAGCTTTCTCCGAAAATAAATTCAAAAAAACATTTTGTTCCTATCTTATAAAAAAGAAACGGACAGTTTCTATTAATTAAACCACGGAATCAACAAATTTAGCACATCTAATTGGTCTAATCCATCTGAGAAACAAAGCAAAAAATTTAAAAAAAATTTTCAATACAAAATCTTCAAGATAAGAAAAATTTTATAAAATTGATGCCTCTAATGGGGTAAGCAAAAAAAAATTAAAACTACTTCCTTTGTTTTCATTTAATTAATAATGTCGGACATATTCTTATTTTTTCTTCCAGCTTTTTCTCAAAAACTGTGAGCAGGTAAAATGAAAATCTTTTATAAGCTAATCCCTCTAAAGACCAAACAAAAATAGGCAGACTAAACACCCTTTAGAATAAATAAAATAACAACCCTTAACTTTTTCCGATTATCGCTACTTGTATCAGGAGCTGAATTTAATACATTATCAACAATCAAATTTTTCTATAAATTGTCAACAAAATCTCATAGGATGTTGTTTGTCTCAATTTCCCCACTGATTGTCAACAACAATTGTTTTAATCAGTGTTAAAAATCAATGTTTAGGATTAACCAATCTATTATAAATGACTTGATTTTCTACATCTACCGCTATTTACAAGTAATTTTTTTCTGATTGATGCTATTGCACTGTCGATCAAAAAGATACTGAGGTCAGTCTATTGGAGGTTAGCATGACTTTGCTGAAATGAAGGAATGTTGAAATAAATGCGCTTATTTTTAAGAACAGCCTATTTATATACAGCATTATCATTAAAAAAATATGAAATCTGAATAATTTATTGAATCAAAATCATACCTCATGCGATAACATATTATATAATTCAGACTTTGTTATATGCAGTCTCTCCCTATCAGTACTATCAATCACAAATATCAGAAACTAAAAACAAACAAAAAACATTAAAATGAATTATTATTTTTGCTGCAATAACTTTTTGTAGCTGATAAACAAGCAGCTGTGTCATTTTCAAATAAGGCCCAATACCAAACCAAGAGTTTATGATAGCTAGTCCTTAAATTTCATACAAAATTTAGAAAAATGCCTCTACTAAATATTATACATTTTGGGATATGAGCTCAGGAAAAGAGAATTTTTTGAAGGTGGCCATATGGGGTAAAAAGGAATACCCTTTATGGCCTTTTAACCTCATGTAAAATTTTAAAAAAAATAATCAACAGATTTCAAGAAAATTACAAAAAAAAATTGATTTTTCTACCAAATATTACATGCTTGAGATCTGGGTCCGGGAAAAGAGGATTTTTGTCAGATGGTGATGTTAGGTAAAAGATGATCGTTTAAATTCTTGAAAAAATTTTAAAAAGTCCTTTTTCGAAAAAAATTGGATCACTGTTGATTTAGTGAAATTTCAAAAAAAAAATTTTAGATGAAAAAAAATTTGAGCATAGATTAATATTTTTATGTAACCAGCCATAGATTTAGATTGAGTAAGAAAAAAAAAAAAAAAAAAAAAAAACCTCTGCGGTTGCATAATAAG
>JAUZNK010078655.1:0-13396 GCA_035046665.1 Euphysa ruthae | reverse complement strand
TGGTAAAGACAAAGCAGTGTTTATCCAATAGTCTCAAAAGCAAAGTCAGGCAGTTTATCGGTTCTCGATGATAAGACACTAATGGCTTTCTACGAGGCTTCCGTGCTTTCAATGAAATTATACAGTTAGGTAAATAAGAACAATTTTAAAAGAACATTTTTAGATATATCTTAATAAAAAATTATTTACGTTTTTATTTACACTGTAAATTTTTGTAGCAGAAATATAAATAAATAATGGAAAATGATTATCAAAATTATTTTCAACATTTTTGTTCCATGATCGTAATAGCATTTTCTTTTAAAAAAATTTTTCTTTAAGAACATATCTACCTTTACCTTTGTGAGAGATAAATTGCATGATCCCATAAAGTCATCATTATCGTCAGCAAGAATCACATTTTTAAGCACCATTGGATTCTGATCTTGCACTATGAACGATAATGTGGTCTAAAATAATATAAAACAATGACTACATTTCACATTTAAAATTATAAGGGAATTAAAATTTTGGTCTATACATAACTTCATTTTTGTAGATTTTAACCAAAGTGCCGTATTTTCAAAACATCACAATCATGCACAAAATAATGACAATAACCTGTGTGTAATCCAATGTAAAGAATTCAACCATGGTGTCCCATTCGGGGTTTAAACTTTCATCAACCACATGTCCAACCCTTACCTAAATAGAGGGAAATAATATTAAGAAGCAAATTACTTAATTTAGTTACCTTGTATAGTTAATAATAATAATTTAAAAGAGACAAAATAATCTGAAAAAAAAAATCATGTTTTTATAAAAATTGAAATATTTACAAGCCCAATTAATATTTACTAAGCTTTGAAGACAACTCACAGATTGGATTGAATCAAATACCTACTGTGCATATATCTGTAGATATTAAATAAAAAATACGTAATGAGTTAACTTTTATAATACTTTTATATTAAAAAAATGGTGTTCGTTTGTTCAAAACTTTGTTACTGGAATAATTATCTTTCAAATAATATTTATCACTTCGTCAAATAGTTTGGAGCTCCATCCCACTTGAATATTACTAGATATACCTCTTGACCCTGTAAAACCGTAAAAAAGAATAAAGTCCAATTGCACATTTCTATTGACATTGTTTTTGAGCTTTTATGTCTGTCTCAGCTTTTATTCTCGTTCTATAACGACCCTAAAAAAATATCACCACATTGCTACTCACTCTCAGCAGGGAATTGAAAATTTTTTAACTATTTCGATTAGGTTTGTAAATCTTTCAACAAGCCTCATTGCAATCTTTGCGAATTAAAGTTTTCTAACCAATAAAACGCAAGAACTTTATTGCACATTATACACGTAAAATTTAGTTAAAAATTGAGAAATGAAAAAACTAAGAGAAGCAAAGTTCCATTTGTATTACTTTTACACAATTATCTCAGCTTATGTAAAACTCGAAAAAAAAAAAAAAAAAAAAAATTTTTTTTGTTCAAAGAAAGCTCCAAATTTGCTCCTAAAAAAAAGTTTATTCATATCAAAACAACTTACCAGTTCTTTATTATTGAAAATCATAACGTAAGGGTCACTTGTTCCACCACTATCCATTGGTATGAGCTCAATACCTTTGTGAACACGCACAAACAGCACTCCAGCCACTAAAAATTTCAAAATATATAAACATTTTATATTATTTTAAAAAAAATTAGAGCAAACATGGTTAGATTTTCTAGTAAATCCAAGCGCAGCAATTTTCTTTATAGATTTATTTAGTTATCAACTTATTGAAAGATGACCACCTTCGGCAGGGCTCGAACCAGAGGTTTAGTGCATGTAAAACGTATGACCTTCATTTTTTATTTCATTGAAAAATATTTTTTCATATAAAGCAGGAACAAATTTAGTGAAAAAGAAAATTACATCACTGAACTTAGGTTGATGACTTCATTAAACTGCGTAAACATATAGAAACTCCATGACCACCTTCGGCAGAAACTCCATGACCACCTTCGGCAGAAACTCCATTTCTAATTTCTGTCATTTTCAAAACACGTTAAATTTATGTTGACATTGAAATTTTGAAGAAATGAAATGTTTTGAGAATTCCATTTCCTAAGGTTTTTATTCTAAACCAAACGTGCAAAAACAGCTGGAAGACCCCTTCAAAGTTCTGCTGATAAATTACACATTACCTTCCTGAAATTGTTCATATTTCTCAACAAACATCTTTTCAAAAGCCTCCTCTTCTGTGGAGTTCACAACATCAATGATTGGAAGTGGACTGTAATCTAGTTTTATATTTAGTTCTGAACCTTTTATGTTATCATCACTTAAAGTCATTTCTCTAGAAAAAAAATTAAAAACTCTTATAAAAAAAATTTTATTAAAAATCAGGAAGGATGATTAATGAAGTGATCAGATATACAGAGAATTGGCAGGAGGTTGAAAGTTAGCTTGAATCACTGAGTAAGGCACAATGATGAAATACAACCGTTTGGCCTATATGAAACCTATCATCTTTATAAGCCACGGTCCTAAAAGAGTTATGAAATAGACTGAGTTGGTATTGATCAAAAAAACCAGTTGATGTCAAGTTCTCAAAATTTTTTAATTAAAAAATTTATATCCTATGTATAAGTAAAACTTGGTTTAGTAATGCAAAGGGTTCTTAATGTTTTGAAATATATTTCGATTTGCCAATAACTAATCATTATACATTACAGTCCGTAAAATTATAGAGAGCTACTGTTAATCTCTACAGAAGCATTTTTGATTCTACTTAAATAATCTCTATGAACTCTAGAAATTTATACAAGGTAATTACTAAAAAACATTAAAATATTTTCAGGAGGTTCATAGTAGTTTCTTATAAAAAAGATAGTGCAAATGGAGCTGCAAAAAATATATTGCTCCGCGCAATTCCATTTTTTATGAACTTCTTACTACTTCTAATTATTATGACATACTAGTTTTGTCCTTGATATCTTTTTTATTTATCCAATTTCTTATATATTTATTCTTGTATAGTTTAGTTATCTAAGTAGCAAACCTTTAATTTTGGCGGGGAAAGAGTAGGTATCAAGTTGCTGACTTCATGAGCAATAATCACTAACCAGTATTAAGCTTTAGCAGAGAAATCAACAACAAGAAACAAATATGTTAATTAGCAACATTTACTGAAAGTAAATTAATGGAGGCGCCATTTGAAAAACTAAATAAATTCACAAAAGCTGCTGCTCAAGAAGTGTTAATTAAATCGCATAATAAGCAATAAATAATTCATGGTAACTGTTTCTTTTTTTTATATCTTGTTTTTTTATCTAAGAAGCTTGCTCTCATGGTTTTTATGATAAAGTGTTTAAAAATTTAAATCACCAGGTTGGGTTACTAAGGGGGGAAGTGTGTCACCTTATATGGGAATATTCTTTGAGTCGCTGGGTTCTCACTCTTCAATGTGAGGCAGATGTGATTGTCTGTGTAAATATTAATGTCATCTTTTAAATCCACAGTAAATGGACTTTTTTACTTTCAAATGAATTTTTGCCCTCTCTTAATATGGACTAAATTTATTTCATGTTTGTTAAACACAAGATAACAAATAGACATCTAATCATGGGAAAAGCAAAAAATTGCCTGTGGCCTTTTTTTCCATGGACATGTGGAATGTCGGTGACAGTATCTGCAGCAATTTCCTTTTGCTGAAAGTAACATGGCAGCAATAGACACCGCATTTTTCTTTAATTTTATATTTTGAGATAGTCATAAAAGTAAAACAAGTATCTTGACTTGCAATACCTTAATTCGCACCCTGAATCATTTAAATGCACACAATGCTGTCTTTAAAATATTTTTTATAAAGATTTTTAAATTTAGTTCTCGATTCAAGTGCCTCGCCTATTCACAAAGCACGTTTTATAAAGCGCCTTCATTTTTCTACCACAGAGGCTTGACTTTGCCTGAAGATGGCAGCAGGTTGTCTCACTGAATGTAGACACAATAAAAGTTTAACTCCACGTTTTATAAAGCGCCTTCATTTTTCTACCACAGAGGCTTGACTTTGCTTGAAGATGGCAGCAGGTTGTCTCACTGAATGTAGACACAATAAAAGTTTAAGTCCAGATATGTTTTTTTTAGACCTTAATGTATCTGGAACACATTTTTTAAAAATATTAGCTAATTATATATCAGTAATACCTGGACAGTCAAAATTTTTTTTAGCCTTTTCTTCTCTGATATTTCATCGTTGTTTATCATAGCAATTTGGTTGATTTAATCAGTAATATTTATCTTCATGTTAAAGTTCAAATTGTTTGAAATTTTACACCTAACAACCTTATCATAGTTAAGCAATTTTGAACTATTAAGTACATACTGTTCTGGATCTTGTTCCAAATTGAGACGGATTAACGGTAAAATATACTGTATAATGGTAAAGTTTGGTCCAAACCGACGTTTCCCTTTGATTTTTATTCGTAGCTAAAAAAATAAAAGAAGAGAAATCAGCCTAATCATCTAGTCATGGCTTTTTGCATTCTATCAGAGATATTGGGATGTATGACAACATACATCAATCTCAAATCTATTACATTTAACATCTAGGATTAGAAGAGGACTTCTTGAGAATGGCAGTCAACACATAAGTTTCAACAGCACAATTTTCAAAGTTATTGTTATTATTATTGTTATTATTATACCCAAAATATCCAAAATAAAAATATATAATTAACCATGCCTATTTTAATTAATTATTATGCAATAAAAGCAAACTCAGAAAATTTTTTGAGCAATCCAAAAAATTTAAAGATATAGATAGAATTGATTTTCCCTTCTTCCAGATTACCTCTTGTGAATCAAAATTTAAAACTGAGATTTTTTGAAAATGATATTTTTGATTCTACTTGGGCATACCACCACATTTTCAACATGCTTTATATTTTTACCTGCACAAAAGCAGTTTTTAAAGTTTCACTAAAGAAACGATGAACAGTTTTCGAGACTATGGACACGGAAGAGTAGAGGATATTCTAATTTTAATAATAACAAGCAAAGCTGTAATTGGTTCCCTCTTCCGAAAAATCAACAAGCTCAAATGACTAACGGACTACCGGAAATAAAATAAAGGCTAATCAAAATATTATAAAGCCTTATATCTTAAATTCTAGAGAAATTATTCAAAATATTTCTTAAGCTTCACCAAAATTGGATCATAATTGAAGTACACTATTTTGAAAATAATTTTAAAATGCAAACTTTAAAGAAAAATCAACTGAGTATAATTTAAAGTCTAAAATATAATTTTGTTTTAAGTCTCCATCTTTTTTTTTTGAACAAGTCTCTTTCTACAAGGCTAGAAGCCACTACGAGATGGGAAGCTAATGAAACCGTTCAGGTAAAAAGTCTTAAAAGAGCTCATTTTAGAGCACAAAAACGAAAAAAAAAAATTTTTTTGGAGCACTAATGCAGGAAAAAAAGAATTTTCAGTAAGTGGCCATATGGGCAAAAAATGTTCTTTAACATCCTTCAACTTCAGAGACAAAATTCAAAAAGTAAAAAACACATTCCAATAAAATTTTGAAAACATCACTTTCAAATCAATAATGACAACATTCAGAAACCTGGGGACTGAGCCCAATAACATTTATTTATTTATTTTACAAATATTTCAAAAAAATTTCGAAAACGTTGATTTTAGGCAAAAAATGACCAGATTTAAGCATATTTAGGTCCAGTACTGAAAAACGTGAATTTGTTTCAAAATCTTAAACTATTAGCGTTGTCTGTGACATTATGGCCTCATGAGAATAATGAGCAGTTTTAAAGATAAATGGCGTACATGGGAAAACTCATAGGACTTTGCCGGGAGTCCAAAAATAATGCGGGTAAAATTATTTTGTCCATGGTTATGAAAAAACAAAATGATGCTTGAATCAGGCTAAAATAGTCTTTAAGAGTCCATTCCAACGAAATAAGTATTTTCATTATATGAGTCAAATGATGTCACTTCATACAAATCTAAAAAACTTAAAAAAAAAATAAATTTGTAGCTCAAATTTCAAGAAATAAATAATAACTGTAAATATTTTGCAGCAGCAATAATTTTTTTTCTTAAAAAAATCAAAAAATTGTTTTGGCAAAAATCCACCATTTGTTTTTGAGATAACCAACTAGCGCACACATACCCAAAGACATGAACAAGATTAAATTTATAAGCAATAAGCAGTAAGAATACCTTGTCAAACTGAACACTATAAACTAGCAGTGAAATTTGTTCTTGCCACTGTACATCTGCATCAATCTCTTTGGTACGGATTTTTTGTTTATCCAATGTTATTGAACACCACTGCTCATCCGCTTAATATAAAATAAACAAGCAATCAGTGACTAAGCAATACCGAGAGAATCTTACTCAAAAATAACCAAAAGATTTTAAAGAGCTTTCATTAAAAAATAATAATATCATAATATAGTAATAATCTAATAATAATAATGTCAAATTATTAGAGAAAATTATATTTTAAAAAAGAATCAGACATAATGACTAGAGAAATAAGTTATTATCAGACTAATTTTAATCCTTTAGGGAGTAGCCACTAAAACATTTTCAGAATGGTTCACATACCAAGATTATCATAAAAAACATTTTCAAACGCTATGACCAATTTTTTCAAAATTGGAATACAACTTCCAAAAAATTTTAACTAAAATTCTGTGAGAAAAATTCAAAACTAACCCGTTATTTGAAACTACAAAAAACAGTAAAACTAAAAAAAAGTTTACACTCTTACATGTAGCTTTGCCTTGTACACCACCTTTAATAGTAATTGTTAACACACCAGCAGCTAAATGAATAAATCAAAATACGAATCAAAAATATTCATGGCTTTCTTTTAAATGGATTTAATTATTCAGTTGGGATAAGGTAAAGCTAGATATTCAGATAATAAGTAATTTTAAATAAGAAAGAAACAATTGAAATTGTGTCATATAAAAAAATTCACAATCTGAAATTTCTTTTTTTTAAGTTGATTCTTTACATACAAGTTAGCTAAAAATATTTATATTGCTTTTGTAGGATCTTAGACCAAATTAAAATATTTTTAGGTAAAGTTTAGGGTAAGGGTATCACTCAGATTAAAATACAACAATATTTCAACAGTAGGTGATTTTGAGTTGAAATGGTGAAATACCTTATCACATCACTTTAGCTATATAGCTATAGCTATATTCACATTATAAATCCAAAGTCAAAATCAACTGAAACTTATTTTAATGTTTAGTGACATTGTAAGACATAAACTTGTATAAAGTTTCATTAAATAGTATTAGTAATTATTATATAGTTTCTCAATGAAAATATCTGTTTAGCAAAAAAATATCCGCATAATTCAATAAACAATTTAATTAGCTTTGTAAAATTGTGCATACCATATCCTGACTGCCTTCCTAGAATCTCAGGATCATTACACAAAGGTATCGTCAAATGTCCAGGATCCACTAGTGCTACAAAAAAAATATTAAAGGAATTGAAAATAGGTTACACATGTGGAATAGGGGAAATTGAAAAGGCCTATTGCATAAAATCAGCCCTCTAATACCCCTATCATTTGATTGCTAGACAGTATGATAGAACATGGGCATAAACTAGCAACCTTACTTGAGATATCGATAAAAAAGTTTCTCAGATGAATAATGGCACACAATTTCAGGTTGGTCTTTTTACAACTACTAACATAATTAGATAATTAGACAGTTTTTTATTGTTTTTATTTATTATTACAACTAACAGAAACATCAGTCGGAATTTTCAAGGGTTGGAGACAAGGAAGGTTATAGAAGAAAGTGCATATACGGGTTAATTCAGCTTTGGTTGCACATAACTAAATCCACAGAGGTATTGCAGGCATATATAGTGTTATCATCAGCAAAATTACATACTTAGCAGGCCTTGCCATAAGCAAACAACCTCCCGAGTAGTTAATAGCTCGTGTGAAGTAAATGGCGCCAGCGTTATCGCTTGACAACTTCCAAGTACTTGGATTCACTAACGCCGATTGCGCAAGTCTGAAAATAGCGCTATATGTACTTTTTTTTACATAAGTATTGTAGAGTGCATTGCATAGATTCAGATGTTTCACTATTTATTCGTGAGCAGAACAAGCTGGGGGACGTTCAAATGGTGAATCCCAAACACCAGTACTGAGCTGCAATTCAAATGCTGCATTTCTTAACTTTTGCTTGTCTGCTATGGCCGAAATATCTTTTTCAAATATTGCATAATATTTCTTCAAAACAATATTTTAATCAACCAAGATTTTCTTTAAAAAAATATTTTAATTAACCAATATTTTCATCAAAACAAAATTTCTGCCAACCAACACATTGAAACAACAAGTAATAATTTCTCAAAAAACATATATTAAGAGTGGAATGAATAAGTGCACATATTTTTCAGACAATTCAAACAGCTGTGAGGTTAACTGCGTACTCATAATATTCATCAAAAATATCAAATAACTCTTACCAGAATCAAATATCAGTTGACGATATAAAGGTGAAAAAACGAATGCCGAGATTTCTTAGTAATTGTATTTAATATAGCAATGGAAAACGTAAGCACAAAGTGAAAACAAAATTTTCTTTTTTAAGTTTTTTTTTTTTTTTTTCATCACTTTGATATGTATGCATATTTTAACTTGTTTAAAACAACTCATAATTCTGAGAAATGAGCAGTAATTTGAAATAAAAAGATCAGTGATGGAAAGATAAACAATAGAATTTAAAATAAACCTGCGGACGAGAACTAGTTGTTCAATCTTATTCAAAATATAATTAAAGGGTTTAAAACCTACTCAAAAGAATAACTGTAATTTATACAGATTAAACGATTATTATAAATAGTTTTTTTTTTAATTCGTTTTCACAGTTACTGGGATTATTTATAACTAGCATTAAATATATAAAAATACAGTGAATGAGGGCCAGTAAAGTATACATCAAAATATCAAGTATATTACCAAAAGAAACAAACTAACTAACAGTATCCATTTTTTGTTGTGAGGGAGTATATTGCAAAAGAATATTTATGTTTACTCATGCGGGTATTAATTATGATAATTATTCCTAAAGCTGAATGTCGCAAAAATGGTAGAAGATAATGAATCCACTAGTCGATGATCATTTAAATATATGTAACATATATAATTAATATATTAATAATATAATATATTAATATATATTAATATATAAATATATTATTTAAAAAATATTAAAATATATTAATTTTTTTTCAAGCAATAAATTCACACAAGCTATTAAACACTCAGGAAAAGTTAATTCACCCGAGCTCTACGCTAGCGCGAGCGATTGCTCGGAGTTCATGGCAAGGCTTGCTTAGTTTCTTTAAAAAAATGCAAAAAATCGTTTATAAAAATATTAAATGAAATAGGACCTAAAATTGACCCTTGAGGAACTAAATTTAGAGCTTATTTTTACCGTTTACGTCCTTTCAGATAACTCTTCATCGAAAGTAACTGCGCTTACAGAACCCATAGGTCTCAAACTTAGCTCACAATAGGTCATGTTGGATACAATCGAATGCTTTAGAGAGGTCAATTAGAACTGTACCTACTATCTTTTTGCTATCCAAGTGTAATTGCCACTTTTGAAAAAAAATCTTTATGAAAACCGACCCTAAAAAAATCGTTTATCTGTTTGAAAACAACTCTTTCAAAGATTTGTTTTGTGCATTTGAGACATCTAATTTTAAAATACAGATAGAATATCTGCCCACTTCCACTTATCAAGGAACTCATTGTTGTTAAATATAGGCATTTATACAATCCATTAGATAACTGCAACAAGTCATGTTGAGAAGTTTTAAAACTGATAATACTTTATGTTTTGTAAAATTTAATAAAAAAACCTAGGTACTTTTAAAACCCCAAAAGGTTACATCGAAATTAATTAATTAATTGCCGAAAGAATGTCTAATATTTTATCATTCAAATCTAAAAATTTAGCAATCAGTTTAAGTCTAATCAATCATTTGATTGTTAGACAGACAAGTAAAAACATTTTGAAAAAGTTTAAAACCAAAATAAATTTGCTTTCTGTTCTGCATGTCTATTCCCAAAAACCTTATAAGTAATGTAATTTTCAGAATCTAAAATTTAACACTACCTTAAATAATAATTGAATCGTACATATTGATGAACATTTTCAATGCGCAAGGAAATAAGTTTACTATAATTTATAATTTATATAAAATGCTGAACATCAATTACTATGAATTATTAACATCAATGAATACAAAAATTGGTCTGTAGTTAACTATATGTGGTGCAAAGTATGTGCTAAATATAAAGAGGAGTTGTCTTGCTCCTCATCAATTAAAGGAAGCGCCAAAATATCAGCGCTGGCTTTCTTCAACGGTACCAAATTTGTTACAAAACATCAGGTATTTATGTTATCAATTAATTAATTTCTCTATTTAAATTTATACTGAAATACTTTATACCTATATATTTTATACAGCATGTCACTGATTTTAATAGATAGAAGCCGCTTTAGTTTCTTAAATACAGAAAATATCTTTTAATCTTAAAAGCAAATCAATAGAAAAATAAATAAATTTTAATTTCCATTGGCATCGCAAGACTGTATTTTTTTCGTTATTTGTTTTAGATTATTAGACATATCAACGGCACATGTCACAAATACGCATGGACTCTAGACGATTCCGAACTATCGACTTCACGAGTATGAACAACTGATATCGCAGTGCAGCCAAAAGTAAATGTTTATTATAAAGGAGCAAACGATGATGCCTACCTAAAAATGATACGGATCGCCTATGGGTTGTGCCAAGAGCCTACAATACCATCTAGGCAATTCAAGACCTTACTGAAAGTGCGACGTAAGAATGGTGTAAGAATTATTGAAGGTAATACATGATAATAAATAAATGGAAATAATATAATAATATAATATATATAAACATATAACATATAATCATATTAATACTTATTATTCCTATCTTAAGATATTTTTGCTTTAATAATTTAAATATAGTGAAGAAAAACACGACAAAAATCATATATTATTTATACTATTTTGGCAAATATCAGCCTCAGAAATTCTTAAATGCTGTATTATTCTGAAAAAAATGCTTCTTATCATCAGGTTTTTACAGGTAATGTTCCATGTATTTATGAACTCAATATGAGCTCATAACAAACATCTACCTTTCTTAAGAAGAATTTGGAATTATTCATTATGTTTGTTACAATAGATTGTTCATATTTAAATTCTGTTATGTAAGGAAAGACGATTCTCGATCTATGCACGAATACATGTCAGCAATCACATCCGCAATTCAGGAAAAAATATCTATGATTATGGCTAACTCCAACTATTCATCTCCCCTTTCTGATGGCAGTAAAGCTAGGAATATAGGGTCTGACAAAGAGATGGTGTTAATGCGCACAGAAAGAAATGGTAATTACATATTAGGTCCTGATTCTATAATTTTATTACGAATATCTTACATAATTCTATATGTTATTTTAGATTTATCTTTATGCAAGACTATATTTTTTTACATTATATCCAACAATAACTAACTTGATTGGTTGAAACCACCTCTAACATTTCTTTTAAATTTAAGCAGACTGACGTCCAAAAATAATGGTCAAAGTATATAAATTCTATAAAGAAGTAAGGGAAGAAAGCTTATAAGAGTTCTTTTTAGATTAGAAAGCCATTCATAATCATCTGATGATGATGATATAATAAAGAGAATAATATGCGATTATAGAATTTAATTTTTTATAAATATTAACCCTTTGCAAAAAAAAATATGTTTTTATGGGCTGATAGTTTAGATAAAAGAGACGAGTATTATTTTAATAAGTTAGTGATTTTCAAGTTTATTATTTTTAACAAGAGGACAGGTGAGGAAACATTAGCCTCAATGAAACGTCAGCAGATTAACAGAGCTCTATTATGTTAAAAATGTCTAGTGCTTTGTCTCCTAATTTCCCGAATGACGTAAATGCATCGAAAAGTTAAGATACATAAAGACAATGATTCAAAGAATTTAGAGATCAGACGTTATATTATATAAAAACATCTCAATGCTTAAGATGTTATTGCATTTTAATGTTTAAGATGTTATTACATCTCAATGTTTAAGATGTTATTGTTCTTTTGAGTTGATAAATAAATTTACTTGTTTAAAACAGTTTAAGGCGTATTACTATTATTATTGGTAATACTACTACATAAAAACCAGCTTTGTAAAAATTTCAGTAAAAAAAATCTATTAAATATTCTATTTTTTAAGGTATTCCAACATACTTCGTAGCGGCACTGCTGGAAATGTTACATTGGGGAGGAATGGATGCAGAATCACTTAAAAAAGGAATTAACAGCATCTTCGAAAACGGTGGCGCTATACCGATTAAGGATTACATCACAAAACTAGTTTCCCATACACCTGATGGTGCAAGCATAAACACTGGAAGAATATCGGGCCTAATGACACGATTTGCGGAAACAAGAGAGTGGTTGGTAAAGATTTATTGTGTCAAACATAGAGTTTAACTTGCAGTAAAAGATGCATTAATTAGAAGTCGATTTAAAGAGATAGACGATTTCTATTTAAGTAATTTTAAACTTTAAAAGGACTCGGGCAAAATAAAAACTGAAATTAAATTGGGTGCAGAGGTGTGGGGTATACAGCACTACACACTGCCTAAAATGGGCGGAACCAGATTTATCGGCCAACGACGGAATGCTTAACCACGTTATTAAACTTGTGGCCAGCATTTATCACAGCATACATATACCAATGTTATAAATAACCACAAAACAAAAGCTGAGGTGAAAGCGAAAGTTACAAGACTACTGCAAAAATTCAAAAATTATCAACTCCTGACTTTAACTTGTGTCTAGCTCGATCAACTTGAGAAAACCATGTCTGCGTTTAAGGTTTTTGAGTGTGATGGGTTACTTTCCTTTTGAAGTGAAAAGGATTTTTAAAACAGCCCTTGCAAAACCTTTCAAAGTGCAGGCTTTCATTGTAGTCTTTTTTCACCCTTTGATTCATTTAAACACACACAACGTTGTTTTAATATTTATTATAAAATGTAGTGCTCGCACACAGCGTTGTTTTAATATTTATTATAAAATGTAGTGCTCGATTCGAATGCCTTGTCAATTCATCAAAGTCTTTTTTTAAAGTACCTTCATGCTTTTCCCAAAGAGGCCAGATAACATGAAAATTCTTGCATATTTTACGTGTATGATGCAAGACGTTATAGTCTCAGCATGCCTTATTTTCACAAGGCGTGTGATATATGGCACACCTTAAATCCATAAAATAGGTTTAAGGCGTATGGTTGGTCACATG